>CAIGRN010179816.1:0-13172 GCA_903798345.1 Fraxinus anomala
AAACTTTTCATCTAACACTTGAGCTTTCATTTATTACTATTCATTGAAGTGTTAACCTTTATTAGTAATTAATTTGTTTGTATTATTTATCAAGAGAAGAATTTCATTGTAAAATCACTTTGATAAAGTGTGGATCGTGTTGAAATCCCTTAAAGATCAACATTGTATAAGGATCTGTATTCCTATTATAAGTTACAGTGTGAGTCATATTTAGGTCTCGTAAAGTTCAATAGTGTGGATCGTGTTGAGGTCCCGTAAATCTCAACATTGTATAAGGATCGGTGCTCATTATTTGTAAGTTACCGGAAGCGTTGTAAATGGTTGTATTGCATCATAAGTCAATCAACATAGTAAAAATGCCTTACTCGTGTCAAAGAGCTTGGTAATAGAGGATGTAGATCATTTCTTTGGATCGAACCTCCACAATTATGTCGTTTGCATCATCTCTCCATTTTACTTATTACTTTTATATTTGTACTTACTATTTGAATTAATCTATTTAGTCTTTACTTGCTTAAATTTAGATTAATTTTTCGAAAAAGTTTTCAAAACCAATTCACCATTCTCTTTGTTACTTATTCTTAGGCTATCACGTATGACATAACAATATGATTTTACAAGGCTAAATTTTCCGAACAGAAAATTTTATTTACATAATTGATATCATTGAGACTAATTTCTTACGAAAAAGCCAAATGGATCACCATTAATAAGAATCGACATATTTGCCATGGCAAGGAAGGAGGATAATCCAACCATTTTTGCTCAAAAAAATTTTTTTTTTAATGAGGCAACCAATAAGAAATAGAGACATGAAGAGAATATGGAATAAGAAAAGAAATTCTCAACCACTCACCTACAATGTAATATTTTTATTTACACATAATTGTAAAGCCCAAATGAACGCGGCTTCCTAAAAGAAATTGACATCATTGTAATATATATGTAATTTATATGAACACATGAAAAAAAATGCCATTATACCTTTTAAAAATTAGTTACAATAAGAGTAAATTGCAATACTTCTAACATTTGTAGCTTGGCCACCAATCACATGAAGTTATGGTCCTTTTTTAAAAAAAAAAATTTATTAAAAATTCTTTAACCGCTAAGAGGAGGAGAAAGTTGTTGGAATTGTACACCACATCCACCCCCGCCAATGCTTCCCGATCGTAGTCGTCCTTAAATTCTGCAGCCAACGCCTTCGTGCGGCTGCAGCCACAACCAGCACACCTGCAGATTCCATATTATTGCATCAGCTCCACCACTCTTAGCATGATCATATTGGCAAGCGTGTAAATGTTTTTTTCACACAACGTTAAAAAATCAACACAGACGATGTAAACTGCATATAATCACTTTTTACTTTTTAGCCTCATTTATTTATGTATCCAGTCTTTTGCGATGGAGACGGCGAAGCAGTGAAAGTGACAGATCACTAATAGAAAGGGAGGCAATAGAGACGAAATTTTAGTATTCCTTCCCAATTTGTTTTCTTCAACAAATCAGTTCTCTACATATCTTCCCTGCCCACCATTTTGCTCTGAATGTGCACAAGAGCTCGGGATATTCCATAAATTGTTTCTGTTGAGTTTCTCTGATAATTCGTTCATATTTCATCACTTCTTTGTGCNTTTGCTCTGAATGTGCACAAGAGCTCGGGATATTCCATAAATTGTTTCTGTTGAGTTTCTCTGATAATTCGTTCATATTTCATCACTTCTTTGTGCTCTGTTCTGTTTCCATTTTGTGTGTAATGATCCATTAATTTGCATAAATGCACAATCTTCAATTTTTTGCATTTTTTTTCCAGAAATTCTTGAATATTATTTTTTGTGTGTGCGTGTTTTGAATATAGTAAAGAACTGGAATCCAAGATCATTCTATGAGGCTACTCCGTTACTCTGAAAAGTTTCTTTTATTGGAATATTTTTTTCTGTGACTTGTACAATTGATTTACCTCTAATTCATTCATCCCCAATTTTTTTCTCTCAGTAAATTACAAGGTCGATTCTATCCTTCATATATTACTAATTGCTGTTATCTTTGTTCAATTGGTATGTGTTTGGGAAATGTCATTAATTTCTGTTGCCTTTGTGTACAAATTTGCTTGTGGTTAGAGGTTTTTTATTTGGAATATACTAGAGTAGAAAAACAACTACAGAGGATGGTGGCTTTTAGTTGTCTGTTGTGGCAAAGAATAGGTGGATTTGAGTCTAGACAACTTTTGGTCGCAACTCTGTATCCTCCCCTGCAATCCATTGGAAAAAATAGCATATAAACCAAGACCTCATAGATTCTTGTGAACTAACAGATTTTTTTTCACCATCCTATAGTTGTAATCCAGTGTTGTGTGCTGTTAATTCTGCCTCCAAGACTGAGCACTATGCCAATTCTCGTAAGTCATCAAAGGCTCCCAGAACTTTTCCATCATAATTTCTGATAACTCACCCTCCCTGTACTGCAGGTTGGATTTAGTGTTTAAGGCATCCATCTGTGCCGACTTTAATAATCCCATTATGTGGTTTTCACTATTTAAGTGTAGGTCATTGCTTTTAGGAGTTTTAACATTTACCTGGACTTTGCAATGGAACCAATCTTTCTTTATTTTTTGGACCAGTAACTGGTTAGGAGTTTTAACCTTAAAATGCAAGCTTCAAGGGTGATTAAAAGCTTTTCTAGTGGCATGATATGTAGTATTATTAACAATGACTTCAAGCAAAATCTTTGTACATCCATTTCCTTATCAACATACAATAGCAACAGTTTAGACAATGTGGCCATCATCTCTCTCTTCCAAGAAGATGAAGACAACATACCAGCTATTTACTGCAAAATCAGGCAGTTTAATCATTATCTTGGAATGTCCAGATTAAAATTCTTGTTGTCTTGGAATATAAATTCACTATATGTGGTTGTTTCCTTACTAATTTAATCATCTTGAATTATTGTTTTAATCACATCACCGCCCGGTATTAATACCAAAATGTCCAGATTACAATACAGATTGATCATCTTGTGTTACCTTCCAACATATTGGTAAATGTGGGTTTTGTCTTAAGATGTAAATAAAATTTGTTGATTTTCATCCTAAGATTGAACTATTTGGATTCTTTCGTTAATAATATATCTAAGAAAAATCAGAAGCACAATAATTTCTTTGATAATGTCCTAGTGTAGAAACTGATATTCTCATTTTCTACTTAGAGGAAGAAAAGAGCCAAATGCATATGTTGTTGTCTTCAACAGTCTGAATTTCTACAAATCATTTGTGGTTGAGCTTTGCCATTTTAGTAATTTCTTGCATTTGATAATGTTTCTGTTTCAATCATTCGTGGTGTGCATATACAGTTGTAGATTGGCACAAGTATTTACTCCCTTCATATCATGGATTTCCTTAGTATTTGTTTGTCTTGCTGAAGTTTATTAGTTATTATACGATCATAATTATTTGAATGCCATCATCAAGGTGCCTTTATTTTAGTGCTTTGTGAAACTTCCCACAATCAAGTTCTGCATTGCTGTACATACTGCTCAATATTACAGCATTAAGTGTGTGTCTAAAATGATTTACTTCATAATATCCTGCTGAAAAGCTTATTGATTATATGTATCTTGAATCTCTTTGTGGCCCATAGAAGGTAATTTTCAAATCCACCAGTCATGCAGAAGCAGATTTTGAAGAACTAGAATAAGATGATTCTATTGCATTTTCAAGCATACATAGTTATTAGTATTTTATGTGAAGATGAAACATAATTAGATTTCTTTATTGAACAAGTATACTTGTGTATTTCTACAAAATAATATTGATGCATATTTTGAAATTTATTATTAGCCTAGTTATTGTTGTCCATACTTTAGTCCATAAAATAATGCTATTGAATATTTACATTTGACAATCAACGAATTAGGAATGTTATTTAATATGTACACGTCTTAATGAAAAATGCTATTGAAAATGATACTTTATATTCAATAAATGCTATAAATATTAAAAATTATAATGGAAATAGAATGTTATTGAATATGTAATCATGAAGATTAAAAAAATGTTATTAAAATGAAAATTATAACGAGAAAAATGCTATCAAATTAAAAAAAGATTGCACGAAAAAAATGCTACAAATACTAAAACAATGATGATAACATAATGCTATTATAATTTTTTTTATAACACTATAATAATATTCAAAAAAATGTTATAATAAATGTACGACTTTTAATCACACTATCTATAATAGAATTCCAGAAAATAATATAGAACATGATATATGCTATTCTTTGCAAGCTCCAAATGAGTTGATATCTTGAAGTGACGGAAGACTTTCGTTAGTAAAATTTCGTTGTTAATCCATTGGTAAAAATTTTGAAGTAAATAAATGAGTAAAATAATAACCAATGGAAAAAAATTGTTGGTAAACTTTTGAAGTAAAATTTAAAAACTATTAAAAAGTTATCAACAGGAAAAACTCTATCGATTTTTTTTTTTTAAATTAAATATCTATTGAACATCTTCCTACTGAAACAACACGTTGGTAATTTTAACAAAATATTTTTTAGATTGAACAATTAAGACGATTCAATCCACCTAGTTGTGTGCAATTCTTCCTTTATTTACTTTTGGAAAATGAATATGATTTTTAATGGATTACCGGTTCTAAATTTGGTTTAAATTCTAATGACGTTTGATTGCTTCATTTTGAGAACATAGAAGTTTTGAAGGTTTTCTTGGATGCAACTGAAGTATGCAACTAAGTGGTATTTTTTACGTATAAACTATTTTTGTTACTTAATAAGTGATTTATATCACTTATAAGTAGTATTTTTTTATTAATAATCATTTTTTTACATATAAGTATTGTCTTATAAATGACTTTTTTCCTTAAATGTAAATTTTTTACTTATGAAGCAAATTACAAGTATTAAATAGGGTAATTGACACAAAACATTCCTACCTATCGACCTCATTGTGGAAAATATCATTATATTTCATTTCATGACATTTTTGCCCTCATTTCAACATTTCTTTGCGACGATCATCCTTCCGTCCACCTCCCGTCAGTTAATTAAAAAAACACTGTTTTCTTATAAATCAACAACGGTAATATCGTCCCACCCCATTCAACCCCTTCTTCCCGCCTTCAACCTAGTCCATAAGTATTAACGGTAACATGAAATTATTACATTAAATAAAGAAATCGTAAATAGGAATATTATATTGTACAACTATGGCTGCTATCGTTTTGGGTTGCTGGAAAGATTTACAAAATATAGACAAAGAGATAAATTGGCTGCACAGATTCACCAAAGAGATAAATTGAGAAGAACGAGTGTAAATGGTGGCTACTGTATGTATTACGCGTCAATGGTGTATGACCCATTTTGACTCAGTTGGTGAAGATGAATTGGTCCTTTTCCCTTTTATAGAATCATATTAACCTATGATGATAATCCCTACGTAGTAATATTTTTTATATGAACATCTCTACCTTTAAAGTATATTGGCGTAAAACATCCTTACCTTTAAATTCTATTGTCTGAAAACATCCCTAAACTTCAAAAAAAATTGCACAGAACATCCCTGTTTTCTTCTCTGTGCAGCCAATTTCTACACAGCAACTAAAACTCAAATTCTATCACATCTCATCATAATTCATTCACCAATTCAACCACAAACCAAAAAATGTACAAAAAAAATCAAATAATCATGAAACAATTATATCCATCAGTTCAGAAAACATATATCCAGCAGTTAAAACAAACAGGTTCACAAGGGTGCTACATTATATCCAGTAGTTCAAAAGCATCAAAACCAGTTCAACATTCTGTCAAACAATTCATAAAATAAAAAACAGGTTGTGGTGCTACATTATATCCAGCACTATCCCTGCACTGAATGGACAACTTCATCCTAATTGCATGCTGGAGGTGGTGCCCCTTTGCAACCTCTCCTATTGTGTCCTGCTGCACCACAGTTTCTACATGTCATTATTAGTCTTGATCTTTTCCCGTGACCTGCTGTTGTCCCTGTAGTTAATTGTAAAGTATTGGCATTACTCTTCGACGTTCAAGACTTCTTAGGCTGACTTTAAGAAGTCACCTCATTTGGCTCTTTTCTTCTATTTTTCTTTGGCCTCCCAACCCTCTTGGTGTACACTAGTGGATTAAGAGGGTTCAGACCTGGGGTTGGCCATGAGTCTGGACCTATGATTGGGGAAATTAATGGCGTATATGTCCTGATATATGCATCCTTTTTGTAGATGTCATCAATGAACTCCATCACGTTCAGGCATCTAGATACAACTGAGGAAATCACATGGCTACAAGGAATTCACGATAATTGCCAACCACGACATGTACAAGTTCTTGTCCTTAAATCCACAGCATATAGCATAGTCTCTGCATTGTGTCGAACTTGAAACTTTTCATTGCATGCGTATTCCGCCCATTCCGTCCTTGCTAGCTTACTGTTTTTGTCCAGAATCTTCTGAATCCTTGGTCCTACCACTGCTGACCACCGATCACATGACTCCCTGCGGAGTACAATTCTCTTCATCAAATATATCCTTATATCCTCCAGCATGATCAGAATTGGCTTCTCTCTTGCACTCACAATTGTGATATTAAACGATTCACATAGATTGTTGAGAATCATGTCACATTGATTCCCCCTCTCTGAAGTGGGATTTACTCCAATGAGAAGCTGGTTTTTGTTCAAGCCATCCATAAGCAGTCGGGTCCAAGTCCAACATCTGTTGCATGTGTTGAAGCTACTGCGGCACAATAGTGGCTCTGGATGCATCCCACAGACAATTCTTCAACGCCAAACCCTTGTAACACCTACTAAAATTGTTATAAAGATGTCTAACATACGTCATATGCTCCGAATGCTGAAATAATGACTCAATTGCATTAGTCAACCCCTTTTGCTTATCGAAAATGAATGTCCAATGATGACCGTTGTGTATATGCAAATCATCCTTCAAGAGCCTCAAAAACCATCTCCAATTATCCTAATTCTCAACTTCAACAACTGCATATGCCACCGAATACATACCATTATTGGCATCGACACCAACTGCAGTTAACAACTGCCCACCCTGCTATGTCTCCAAAAAGCATCCATCTAGCCCAATTACCCTTCTACAGCCCCTAACGAAACCATCTCTCAAAGCACCAAGGCAAAGATACAGTCGTCTGAATTCTCCGGCATATCCCTCAACCAAAGCAGTTGTCCCAATATTTGTCCTTTTCAACTCCTCACAATAATCCCACAATAGTTTGTAATGCTCCACCACACTTCCTCTAATTTTTTCAAGTGCCTTCTCCTTTGCTCTGTACACTTGCCAATTTAAGATATCACCCAAACAATCCCGTTTAACCCTCTCCATGAATATACTAACTGACATATTTTGTTGAGCCCTCCAATCAGATAAATACCTCTCTGCCAAATAGGTTGAGGTCACTCAGAAGTTTTTATATACCATAGGGAAGGAGGGTGTTCTTTTACGAATTTTTTGATCATCCAACTTGTCTTGCTATGCTCCTTGGTAGCATACAACACCCATTGACAATCTCCTTTACACTTGGCTCTCAATCTTTGAGCATCATCCTTTTTGAACTTAATCTTTATGTTGCTTCTAATTGAATGTGTAGTGATTGCAGTCTTTAGAATAACATTTGACTCAAATACCAAGCTCGTAGAAGGAAAAAAAGTGAATGCATATCAGACCTCATTAAACAAAAGTACATAATCAGGTTTAAATAAAAAAGTAAATAATATGCTACCTATCCTAAAGGCTGGATCCTCCATATCTGTCCCCGCATTAAAAACATCACTGAAAGCTCTCCTTCTTGAAGTTGTATCGTCCTCATCTTCACTATGAATGCTTCATAAAGTATCGGAGTCCCCATAGTAGGTATCCGAATCCCGAACATGCTGGTCATTTGATTCACCAAATCCGAAGTCAAAATTTACCCTTTGACTCCTAGCTGCAGCAGTACCTACAGGTTCCTGCTCCATCTCATAATCGGATTCCACCAAACCTTCAACTTCTCCCCTTAGTTCTTCTTTATCATCTTCAACTGTAACTTCGTCATCTTCCACACTCAAATCACCCGCATTTGTATCTTCCTCGTTATGGTATTGTAAGGTTTTCTCGTACAGTGACCACAACTCATCAGCATGCTCTTCAAAAAATTGATCACCCAAATTACCCTCAAGCTCCCTTCATTTTCTGCAGTTGAAGGTACATAACAATTTTCGAACGTTTGGTCTTCATCGGGTTGTGAAGACCAATGATGCAAAGGCAATGCACATGATCGCATTTGGGCTACAACATATATTTTCACTTATGGATGTCCATCCATGTCTCAAAGCATTCCCTGAATATCCTCTTCACTTTCCAATTTTGT
The DNA here is from genome assembly GCA_903798345.1 of Fraxinus anomala. Taxonomy (NCBI): domain Eukaryota; kingdom Viridiplantae; phylum Streptophyta; class Magnoliopsida; order Lamiales; family Oleaceae; genus Fraxinus; species Fraxinus anomala. The sequence goes on from CAIGRN010179816.1 coordinate 8,419, forward strand.
CAACCCATTCCCTAAACTCAATTTTTTCTTCTTATAATAAAACTCCAACCTTCTTTCATCACTAGTTCCATGTAAGAATTTATGCAAATTTTCTCTTGTGCACTATTTTCCATGAAAGAAGTCCACGAACAGAACGAATCCCCCTTCGTACACCACATTGTTCGGGTTATCAAAAAACTGGCCTCCATAATGTACATCCATAGTGAAATATTGAGCATTACCACCTGCATGCAATATTGTACATGTTAGGGACATTGAAATGGACACTGAATTCACACCAAATTGTGTGACTTCACAGTGGAATTAGATGATTTTCCATAAAATTCAAGGAATGAACACATACCGTAGTTGGGTCCCTCATCGCCAGGGTTTCTCAAATACGGAAGAAACATGGTACTCTTCGAAGGTCTGCACACCAAAATATAGTATCAGACATCCACAAACACTCTTAATCATGCCCAAAATCAAAATACACAACGGAAAACAAAAATATCCAACAATAATTTTTCTTACCTCGCTCGCTAAGGAAACCCTCAATGCGTTTTCTTCACTCCGTACCCACGAGATGAGATGCGAACATATGAGAGGTGGAAGAAATAACGGTTGTAGAAGTTGAAGAAAATGTCAAATTTTTTAAAGAAGATAACCGTAAGAGATTGTTTGCGTGGGAGGGGAGACGAAGGGGTTGAATGGGGTTGGACGATATTACCCTTGTTGATTTATAAGAAAATAGCGTTTTTTAAATTAATTGATGGAGAAACTAACGGGAGGTGGACGGAATGACATTCGTCGCAAAGAAATGTTGAAATGAGGGCAAAAATGTCAAGAAATAAAAGGTATGAACGTTTTCCACAATGAGGTCGATAGGTAGGGATATTTTGTGCAAATTACCCTATTAAATAATATGCTCTAAATCCAACTAATTAGATGCATTAATTTAATATTTTGTGACTATGAGAGGATTAAGTAGTCGGATAAAAATAATTTGCTATTATCAACGCCAAATTTCGTATGGAAAATGCTAAAATAACATAAGGGGGCACATAAGGGTATCCATAATGGACCCCCCCCCCCCCCCCTCCTCCTATGTTCGTGTAGCACATCCCACTTCGTATTGGGTTGAATTTTATCGCACTCAAAATGATTATTTAGTTACTAAACTCATACTATATTTACGTTTTAGTCCTTCAAAAATTGAAAAATTTCAATCTGGTTTCTAACATTCCAAATTGCTTAGCCAATTCCTAAAATATATTTTAGAAAATTCTGGAGTCCTACAGTTTTATCCGTCATGAAAAAAATTTCCTCGACTGCTGAAAAGTTAGCCGTCATGGAAAACTATTTTTAATAATGGCTATTATTATTAACCATTATGAAAAGAATTTTAATTTCATGAAGCTTAAGTTTTAATGCATTATCTTATTCTTTTTTCGTAGTTTAATCTTTTTTTTTTTTTTTTTTTTTTAACTTCCTCGTAGCTATTATGACTTTATTCATCTCATATCAGTTATTTCCAAATTTGGAGTACTTTTTCAACATTTTTCATTTTTCTGGTATTATTATTATTTAAAAAAAAAACTCGTTTAAGTTTTTTTAACGCAATAGTTTTTGGGAAAATTTTGATGTGGAATGTTCAAGATTCATTGTTTATTAATATTATAGAGGTATGAGTTTTTATTATATGAAAATTGAAGGAATTTCATTTGCTCGTAAGACTAGAGAGCATTTTTAATCTTTATGATATTGATAATTTTTTCATGAGTTAACGTTGCGAGTGGATGGAAGGTTTTCAATTATTGGATCATATATTCAACATAAGAAGAACATTTACATCTACATTTTATTTCTCTCTCTTTCTTGAATATAGTTTGGTAATATTGACTATTCTTATTTTCTCATTGTATTAAACCATTCTTTGTTTGTTTTCCATTTTTTCCATTGAAATTGTGTGCAAGATAATTGGAAGAAATTACTCGAAATTTACATTCATTTTTAATTAAATATCTCTTGAATATTATGGGAAGGAGTGGGATAAAAAAAAATTAGATTCGATGACACATTCATTAAATTCATAAATTTAATCAACTTTTTAGTTATACATTTTATCCAATTCTATTAAAATTCGATTTTTAGCTCAAGGCAAACGTGTGCAGTCTTTCTTCCTTTGGTTTCCAGTGAAGTTTGAAAGTTCTGCATGTCAAGACAAGTGGAAGAAACTAGTACCAATTTACATTTAGCCCATGTTTTGTTATATTAAAATCAGAATCTTTTGTAAATTTTGATAGAAGTTGATGAATTGTGTAGTTGAAAAGTTGTGAACCCTAGAAATATATTGTTAAAATTAATTATTGAGTTTAATTTTAATTTTAATTTTAATTCCTACTAAAAAAGGAGCTAGATTGACAATTCTACGTGCCAAGAAAATTGGAAGAAACTTACACCCAATTTACATTCAATGCCAAGAAAAGTAGAAGAAACTTACACCCAATTCACATTCAATGCCAAGAAAAGTAGAAGAAACCCACACCAAATTTGTATTTAATTCCATTTATACGATATAAATGCAATGCGTGTCAGTAAGTCTTGACTTCCATATTTTCCACCTCGTGTTAAGCCTTTTCTTTTTTCTTTTTTCTCCTTTTCCCATTGGAAGTTGAAATTCAGCTATGGAGAGAGGTGTCTCATGGTGTCCCTAACCCCACTTAAATTTGAAAATTTGTTTTTTACACGGATTTTTTTTATTTTTTATTTTTGTACTTTTTATTTTCAATTCTATTATATTTTGTGTTTGAAAAAAAAAACGTAGTTAAATTAGGCCTCCAATTGAATTATAGTCTTGACTTTGCCCTTGTTTAAATGTACTTGGAATGGTAAATAGTGAGATGACATTTCCAATGTGATATTACTTATAATGTATTGAAAAACTAGTTATTTTTTAGTCCAAACTAATGTAGTGAGTCGGTGAATTGGTTGATTTTTCTTATTTTCTTGTCTCAATTATATAGTTATGTTTCTTTGTTGAGAATGTTTTATTTTTGTTCATTTACTAATGTACCATTATTTAATTTGTCTAGTTATAACCAATTTTTCTCAATTTACTACAGTAGTTGATAATTAAATAAGGGTAAATTAAGAGCGTTTGCCTGGCTCATGTAGATCCAAATCGACTCTTCAAGTTATAAACAAATATGTTCCGCTCATTATAACACTTGTATGATATATTTTATAATTACATAGAATAATAGCAACCAATAGGGAGAAATAGATTTTTCAACATCATTTGGTAAAATACATTTTTCTTGATCAATCAAAAAAGAGAAAAAAAAGTGTGTGTGTGTGTGGGGGGGGAGGAAAATCGAAGCGTCCTCATTTCTTAAATTTTTATTGTGAATATATACTAAAATACATTTAAAAAAATAGTATTGAAAAAATCCTATACAAGTCTGAAAAGTTCTCATGCAGAGAAAAGAAACAGTACAGGTGGTTGGAAAAAGGTGTCCACAAACTAACAAGGATTTGGCTATAAATTAACAAGTAGACTTACTACACATTAAGCCTTCTGAATTGATAAATTCCAATGAAAACACTTTCATATATTTTCATGTTCATATTAATACATGAACTGATGCTTATGCATACAAATCATAAGGCATCTTTTCCAGTGGAGGCTGCAAGGTTGCAAACTGCTTTCCAATGGAAATTGAAAGAAGTTTTGTCAGGTGATCCACCGTCCGAGTTGGCCGTAATCGGTAAGAGGAGAAGGTTGTTGTCCTCGCCACCACCTCCAGCACTCATGCGTCGACGCGTGAACCAGAATCGGCCGTCTCTACCACCCCCGCCTCCGCCGAATGCTCATTTAGGAAGTCATCCTTAAATTCTGAAAACAGCACCTTTGCCGCCGCCACCAGCACACTCACATTACTCTATCACTGTTTCAAGATGATGCAACGCCGCTTTTCAGTTGATTAGCAATTAATTGAATTATTTTTGTGATTGTTATTTTATTCAAGAGAAGGTATAATGAATATAATACGTTAAAACAATTGTTGTAATGTCCTATGGGTGATATAAATATAATGCTATGCCTTACATGATTTAAATTGAATGTTCTTATAATTTAATGCATTCTTTCATTCGCATATTTCCTCGAGATATAGGAAAGCGAGATGTGAATATATATTTAATTTTACTCAAAATAAATTGTTGAATAAAAAGAAACATAGATCATCAAGATTTAAAAAATAATTCTAGTACACTTCTCTTAAAATCTAGTAGGTGAAAAAAATGCTCCTTTAAGAATTTGACGAAAATAAATTGAGCAGGTCAAATGCATCATTTGAGCGCATCTTTGGTTTTTTTTTTTTTAAGTATTTTTCTATGTCCTAGTCACTAAAAGTTTAATCTAGCATTATAAAAGTACAAGAATTCATGTTTAAATTATGAGACATCACCTAATTCTAGATGTATGAAGAAAAATAAGGAAAACAACGAATTTTTAAATCTCTTCAAGTGTTGGGTTTTGATACCCAATAAATTCTGGGCGATGATATAAAATCGATGTTGGATAAGTTAAATATCGACACCATAATTATTCGGACCGATCCTACAACCTAAGTGGGCCATTTGAAGTAGCCTAATTTAGTTAGTGTTGCTCATGGCCCGGCCCATTACCTTGGAAGGCTTTTCGGTTGATAGCCCACTTATTGTTCTACATATTGGGCCTTACTCTCCTAACCTAAAGCCCATACCATTGT
>CAIGRN010179819.1:0-15304 GCA_903798345.1 Fraxinus anomala
CAATACTAGTGTTCCCTAATTTATAATACATATAAACTGTACAAATTTTAAATTCTTTAAATTAAAAATGTATATTTCTCCCAAAAAAAAAAATCGAGCCGCTCGAGCTCGGCTCGGTTCGACCCGCTAATACTCGGACCAAAAGCTCGGGCCGAGCCTCATTTATAAAACTCGGCTCGACTCGACTCGAGCCCAAAAAAACTCGATCCGAAAAAGCTCGAGCCGACCCCGAGCTTTTTTTTTTTGGGCTCAGCTCGACTCGTTGATATAGCTAGATGAAGGTGAGGGTACATGATATAACCACATAGTATATATATATAGATGGGGTGGGTGGGTAGGTATAGTAATAGAGGAGTATATATGATATTTTATATTAAAATAATTAAGATTTAATATTTGAAATAAATATTTTAAATGTAGGGTTTGAAATAATTTTTCCATAAGTAAATACACGGAATGTATTGATTAAGGTAAACAAATGGAGCAAGATTACTCAAATTCAATTAGATTCTTTTACACTAACTTTTTACCTAGAAATTTTTTATATATAGAAATGGTACATGTAAAAAAATCGGTTTTTGACTTTGTGGTTGGGTCTCATCAAGCAACAATTAATACATCACCTAACAACCAGTGGTATGTCTTTACCAACTTTTCATGGAAATTGTGCAGTATCGCTTCATGAGGCCCCAAACAATCTATGTGGCAAGTAAGCGTGGGACCTCGCACTGCGTCGAAATACCACTTGGCTGTGGCAACTGAATCCCTTTTGAGTGGCCAAACAATATGCTTACCGGTTCTCTTTAAATTAAACTGAGCCCAGGGGAAGAACAAACTACGAAGGGAACGTGGCCACAAAAGGAGCTCAGTATGAGATCTTTCAGGCAACTCTTTGGTATATGATTAATGTGACAATTCGTCGTCGGCATGTCCAACCCGTCAGGTAAAGTCTAAAGCTAGGCTTTCGGGATGATAAAATGGTATTAACATTTAATACTTATGATTGATTGATGTCTCTGACAAGATACATTTACTTCATGGATGAGGCCACGCGTCTCTTCATCTAACGACTCCTCGTTCACTTTTTTCTACTATAAAAGCTCATACTTAGTGTCATTATAAAGATAATGCAAGTTTAAACTCTCATGCAATAACTTTGTCGTATCACTATGTTATCCATCACTTCCCAAAGCCGACCCTCTTTTTACATTGGAGACTCACGTCTAAAACCCTCACATACGCATATATTTACTTTCTCTATTGATTTGACTGTCGGAGTGCGAGCGGCCAACTCCACTCCCGTCAAAGAAGCCACGTGTGTCTAGCGATTTGTCCAAGTGTACAGGAACGAGGCTTAGGTGAACGTGAGAAGCCTTGTGATCTGTTAGCCACGTTAGAGGTATATTTTTTGGGTCAACGGATTGGTGCCGTCTATTGGAAACCACACTATAACCGCGGGCATCCTTGTCATGAAAGCTATCAAAATAGGGATTATTCCACAACCCAACCTTGGAGAAAGGTCCTAGCTCTTGAAGAAATAACAGCTGAAGACACTGAAGATGCATCACTAGAAGTTTCTCTCAACATAAAAAACTATTATTACACCATGAGTTCTAGTCATTATGGCTCCCACGAAAAAAATCGACAAAAGGAGGTTTCTGAAGAAGAAGAAGTCATCCGGACAAATGTCAATACCCGTCGACCCCACCACCAACATCGACGAGGCTGTTGCACTACCGCATGCCTAGCAAGGAAGGTGGGGAAGATGTCTGCAAACATGAGGAACATAGCTCAACAAAAGGTTGCCATGCAACATTTAGTTATGCAAATGCAAGGACCAGAGACATCGAAGAGAGACTAGCCCTATCGAAAAGGAGATGGAGGTGGTCATGTTAACAAATTACACTTTCAGTAGATTCGAGGATAACTTACCATAGGGGGCAGAAAACTTTCCCCAGAATATGCCCAAGAACGAGAACCTAAGAGGTCTACTGGTGTTTTTGATAGAATTGGACCATCAGCGCCTAAGAATAGGCCCCAACAGCCACCCCTATATAGGGAAAGCAAGGCTACGGGCAAAGATATGAACCATTGGGGGTCCCTCCACCTAGAAATAGGCGAGAAAGAATAGACGCTGCAAACTTGAAGAACCGTCAGATCCACCACCACCGTCGCACCTCCATCAGCACAACCGATAAAACTCCTAACGACACCAAAACCACCCCAAACCACCATAAACAACATCAACATCAACAACACCACCACCACACCCAAGCATATTCATCACCATTGTTAGCATCTCACCATCGCACCATCTCATCACCACTACGATGGCGGCATGAAAACCACTACAAAGCAGATCAATTATGCCGCCGTTGTTGAAAACCACGATAGCATGAAAACTACCTCAAGCTGCTGTTGCGTCGTGATGTCGGAAGCCACAGTGGTGTGGCACAATCCCGCAACGACACTCACAACATCGAAAGACTTGCAACGACACTCACAGCATCGAAAGCCTTTGTGCACAGTTCTTGTAGCGACGCTGCAACTTCCAGTGGATAGATGGAGTTGCTGTAGCTTTCGGTAGGTGAATGGAGTGGGGGTAACCATCGTGTTACCTCCGCCAACTTCTGGCCCGACTCCTCCTCCAACCAAAGTGTCACTAATAGTTTCAAAATATCTCAACCCCACAAAAGGTGAGATGCTCTCGAGCGACGACGGGGTCGATCCTTTTGTGAGGCGAGGGTAGAGAGAGATGGCAGAGGAAGGGAGGGAAAATGATTAAGGTTTGAATGTGTTGAACGGGGTAGTGTTTGAGTATATAAATTAATTTATAATACAGTTATTAATATTTAAAATTTTAATTATCATTTGATTTTTGAAAAAAAAAATTGTAAAATTTAATTTTGAAATGGAAAGTTTAAAAACTCTTGATGGCGGTAATTTCAACTAAAAAAAAAATTAGGAAAAATTGCAGTAGCGATCCTAAACTTTTAAGTTTTTAGCAGATTTTACATCAACTTTCAATTTGTACCACTAGAGACCTCAAACCTTTGAAAAATTAGCACTCTGGGTCCAAATGAGTCCATCCATTTGGCCGTTAATTGACTAAAAAATGTCTTTTGTCCAAATCTAAAGATGGCAAAATGGTAAATTCATCATTATTCCACATAAAATAATTAAAACAAAAAAAACAAATTAAAAGGAACATATAACTGTTCTTAGTTTCATCCACGACAAATGAAGGAAAATAAAGCACTAAGTGAATCAAACCAATCATCTTTTTGCTATCAACAAAAATGAAAGTCTACGTTAATTTTTTTAACTCTCGTTTGTGACGGAACATGAGTAAACACGTGTTGAGAACAAGAATTGTACAATTTTGTGTTTGCATGATTTTGTTTGTGTGGATAAGAATGTGCTCACAAAAAATAGTACATAAAATTATAATAATTTGATTGGTTGATCCTTGTCTGATAATTCCAAGTATGCAACCTGTTACACAGCCCTTAAAATTCAAGTCAAGACTTACGTGAGAAACACGTGATACTATCTTCAATAAACGTTTAATGCAAACTTTTGACTTAAAAAAATAACAACTAATTAAATAGACATTTTATTTTTAAAGAATATCTTAAATGTAATAGAGATTATCTTTATTTATTAGAATTGATCTCCTATCCCTAGTGAACATAATTAGAATTTCTCATTACTGATGTGGCAGAAAAAGTCGTAACTATGATTGTCTCAAGTGAACAAAATTAAAACTTATTACTGTTGATGTAGCATAGAGAACCGTAAGTATGGTTATCTGAATGTTGACTATTTTACAGAACCATAAGTAAGGTTCTCTGCCACGTTAGCAATGATAAATTCTTATCATGCCCACAGTTTGATGTTATTATATACTTCAACAAACTCTTTATTTTATTTTATGATGACAGTGGTTAAAATTACATATTAATAATTTAAATAGTGAAGTATTAAAACTCGCAATGTTATTAAGCCCTTGTTTGACAAAAATGTTTTTTAAACTCTTTTTTCTATATACTTATTTTCAATCACATATTCAAACAATAAAATATTTTTTTGCATAAACTCAAAAAAATTTCCTACTTTTAAACCACACATTATCCTAAAAGTCACTATTCAAATTTATTTATTTATTTATTTATTATTATTATTTTTTTTTTTAAAATAATGATTGTCAAACAACGACTAAATGCAACCTTTATAAAATACAAATAGAAAGTAAATTTTGCTCTTTAAATGTAGAGAGCGGAACTCACTCTTTAGAATAAAGAGTCTTTATGAGACTTAATTTTAAATTTTGACTTTTTAAAATAAAAAACAATTCGCTTTTAAAAGTCTTTCCAGATATTCATAAAGTGTGAATTAATCTCCACCTTTACGTGTCCTATTATTTTTGGAAAAAATTAAATAAATCTACATCACGTATATCATGCTGTGGTCGTATTGTGTCAATTGTCAATGGAAAAAGTAATGTCGAAAACGTGTATCACCTGGAAAACATATGGTAGGAGGCTAAGAGCAAGGGGTTAGCTACCCCCACCGTGTCTTAACGAGACAAAAACAACAAACAAAGGACAGTGAAAATCAAGTTGAACCTTAATAAGAAGAAAAATTCTTCACTATGGTGGCTAGAAGTAGACACTTAAGTCATTTTTAGCAACGTTTATCTCAATTTAAAGATTAGTTAATAGGTAATTTTGCCCTTCCTAGATTTTTGCAGAGTGATTTATTTCTTGATTTTCTATATCTTTGAACGCACAATTTTCACATTTATTGAGAGAGACACGACACGACACGACACTATACTACAAGAAAAAATACCTTTTGCGACGAGCGATGAACGTTGTTTTAATTCTTTTGTAACATGCATATGCATGTTGTAATTTTCGATGTTGTCGTAGAGTAGACGGATACGACGACGGATGATACGCATTGTTAAAGATTTAAATATAACATTCTAGATGAAATTAAATAAATAAAAATATTTTATCTAAACAATTTTTAGATGAAATGATTTGACATATTTGAGAAAGTAACATAAATTCTCATTTCCACTACGTTTCAAGTTTTTGTATTTAGAAGATAAATATGGTAATTTTTGAAAAACTTAAAATTTAGATGACCCGATTGGACGAATGTATAAAAAAACGAAAAAGACTGTGATTCCAAGAATAATGGAAATACATAAATTCTCATTACCACTACCATGTGCAATGCATCTATGATCTATCTGTGGTATTCACGAATGTAATGAGATTCCCAAGTTCGTTGAAAACGATGTTTAGGTTATGTCAAGACCAAGGAAAAGTGTTTTTTTTCCCCCACCTCTAAACTAAATAAATTAATTTATTGTAAAAAAAAATACAATTTTCTAATTTTTTTTCTCTGAAATCCAAATTCTAAGACTATGTTCTTGAGTACTATTCACTTATTTTTAACTCATGTCTATCTATTTGTAAATTAAATCGCTTGTAAATTCTTCACAAATGGAAGGAAAATGAATACTTAATGATCTATATTGAATTTTCAAATTTAAAAACTTTTGGTATTACCTATTAAAAATATAATTTCAATAAATTAGTTTGTGTTATCTGTCGGAGTTAAACATTTAAATGCGCTTAACATGATACTAGAGCAAGTAAAAATTATGACTTCTCTTTAACATCGATTTATGAATACTCGAAAAACCCGTGCTCCAAATATTTTCAAATGTGTCAAGTTTAAAAAAAAAAAAAAAATTTACAATCTACAAGTGACTAAACTTGTGAAATTCTTGAAGTAAATCCAAATTAAAAAGCATTTTTTTAAAATTTTTTTTATGAATTGCTTAAACTTTTAGACAACGTGAGATTTAACGATTAGTCAAAAGAATCTTTTACAAGCAAACATTATAGCTAAAAGCCAATATCAAAATTATCACAGTTCAGGAATAGGACCACATGACGCTGGATATATACCCCCCACCATTCGTCTCCCAAATGAAATTATCACAGACAACACAAAGCAAAAATGCAAATCCCCTCAGCCCTTTATATTCTTCCTCCTTTAGCAATCTTCATTTTCACTACCAGAAACATGTTCCAAATCCTTCAACAGTCAGTTATGTTCAAAACTATTTGTCAAATAGCTTCCCAGTTGAAATGGGCTTGGCATTTCCTGCTTCACCAGTCCTTCTTTCAGCAGTATTCCAGTGTCAACATGCTGCAAAATCTTGATGAATTCAGTGGAACGCATACCGGGCCGCGAAATATAACTGATTCTATGGATGCAGTGGAATGTTCAATTTGCCTATGTAATATTGATGAAGAAGATGAAGTTAGAGAGCTGAAACATTGCAAACATGTTTTCCACAGAGTTTGTTTGGATAGGTGGGTTGGATATGGGCACTGGACATGCCCTTTGTGTCGGAATTATTTGAAGTTTCCTAGAATGGCTGCTGAGGTTTACGAACAAGAAGTTTTAGTGTTTGATTTCTGTACTGTAAGATCAAGCAATAGCTGCACATGGTGGCTACGCTAATGTTGCAGGGCACATTTAGTACGTTGTATTAAACAGGATTAGTCGGTGCTAATTTGTGACAGTGCTGACTGCTGTGCAATCCTTGTTAGTAAAGACGTTGAAATTTAGTAATATGAAATAATTTGAATACAGAAATATTCCTCTTCAATCATTAGTTTTATTTCCACTTGATAGGAACATTCACTGCGAAGAAGAAAAAGAAAACTTGCACAAAGAAAAGCCTGAGAGTTTTGACACAATTTCACCAATATTTATGAAATACTATATGCAAATACTTAAATTACTCCTCTTAACGAGGATAACTTTTTAATATGGATAGTCAATGTGCAATATGACTTCAAACTCAAAAATAACAAACTCAAACGAGCAATTCGATGAATCTAAATCTCAAATAAGCAATAAAATTCCGAGATTATTACTCTCATATGAAACACAATCTTAAATTAAATAGTAAATTTTCGTTTTAACTTCAGAGCGCGTAAAAAGTTCATTGACTCCCCTTCACTAGCTTTGCTTTATTGCCTATTGTTAGGGTTGACAATGGGCCGAGCCAACTATATGCCCACGAGCTCGGCTTGTCACGAGCCGAGCTCATGGCTCGTTTATGCTCGGCTCATTACTCACGGGTTGAGCTCGGCTCAGCTTGTGAGCTCATTAAATATATATTTTTTTAAAGACATACATTTTTTCTAAAAAAAAAAAAATACCCTTTACAAAGATGAGTCCACGAGCCGATCGCACGTGGGCGAGCCGAGCCCGCCTAGCGAGTTGGCCTACTCGGCTCGAGCTCGTTATTTGACTAGCCTGAGCAGCCCACGAGCCGAGTTTTCACGAGCTGAGTGGCCGAACCGACGAGTCGCTCGACCCGTTTGCCACAACTACCTATTGTCTTAGACTTGCTATTAAAGATGAAATAATTAATCGGAGCCTATTTGTTTCACATTATTTTAAGCTGAAAAATGAATAATTTGACCCTTTTTTTTTAACAAGTTGGAACCTACCATGACACAAGATGGTCAAAAAATGCGGCTCATTCACAGTGCAATGGTAATAATTTTTCTACAAATGCGAAAAAAGCAAGGGCTCATGTATAAATCTCGAATTACTCATCTTTGATTGGTCACTTGTTTTTCCTTTTTATTTTTTATTTTTTGTGTTTATTTTATTTTATTATTATTATTATTTTTGCCTTTATCCAATAAAAAACTGTCAATTGTATCTGTAAAATATCTCGCAATGCTTTAATCCATACACATAGCACTGCCCAAGAAAAATAATTGAGGATTTGCTTAGATTGTTTCCATTATTGATACATAATTGAACAGATCTTTGTTGGTGGATATGCCTAATTTGTAAGGTTTGGGACGATATTGAAAACAGATCTTTGTTGAAAGATATGACTAATTTGGAAGTTTCAGGACCATATTGAAACTAGAGCAAATATCGCAAACACCCCTTGAAATTTTTGGCAAATACATAGATAAATGGGTTGACCTTAAAATTAGGTAGAATCGATCTCTTGTCCACTTTCCCGATCATCTATATGTTACCTGCAAAATAATACCTCATTAGAAGTAAAGGCCACCATTCCAGAGAAAGGTTTGGCAGCTGTTTGCCCTCTAACATCAAGTTACTTGTCGGAGTAAAATATAAAATAAGTAGTTGCATGGGAAGTGAAAACGGATTTATCTATTGCTTACCTCATGTCAATGACATATATATAAAGGATATAAGGCGTGTGGATCAAGATGGGGAAAATTTCATATTTAAAAGATTAAATATTGTTCATTTCAAAACTAAAGTTTAAAATTTTAAAACTTGGATATTAATTAAATTGTATTTATGAAATAATTAATTGAAAGTATATTTATTAATTAAAAATGTGCGGTTGAAAGAAGAGAGAAAAATGTATTTCGAAAAAAAGAATCAAATAAGGTCTAAAATTTAAATATAACAATTATTTTATTCAAACAGAACGTATATAATTTTATCGTAAAAATTAGCAATATTAACCAAATGATATTATGGCCAACTTTTTATATTTCAAAGGAAGAGCACGAGTTCAAATTTTTACAATTGTATTAAAATTGCTAAAATGTAACGTATATTATTCTGGTAAATTTAGTATCAAATTCAACGAATGCCACAATGGCCAAGCTTTTAATATCCAAAAGAGAGATCACGGGTTTCAATCTCATCCTTATCCCATTTAATTTTGGTAAAAATTGTAGAATTAAAAATATTTCACAATAAAATTGTTGGGAAATGGATTCGAAACTAAGACTTCCCATATGAATATACAAACTTTAACCAGTTGAGCTACAAAAAATGTTTAAAAATAAAACAAATTACCAGGTATATAATCTAAAATGTTTATTCATTGCAAACAAAAAAAATATACATATTCACAACGGATCCAACACGGAGGGTCGTCAGGGCTCGCCGGTGCCAGCCCCGGGTGCTGGATCCGCCAATTGTCACAAATAATCAAATTAATTAGTCAAAAATTATTTCTCGGTCACGAATAAAAAATTTTATAGATCACAAATTATTTTACAGTCACAAATCAAAAAACTTATAGGTCACAATTTATTCATCGATCATAAATAAAAAAAATTTATCAATCACAATTTATTTATCGATCACAGATTACATAAGTCACGACTCAAATTTTTAGGTCACAAATTATCGGTCACATTGGTCACAAAAAATCTAATTTATTGGTTACAATCTCAAATAATTTGTTACGTATTATTTATGTCACAATCAACCAAATAATTAGTCACAAATCCTACCATACGCACATCCCACCCACAATCATCACACCATTGCCATAACCCTCACTGCCAACATCGTCTTACAATCTGTAACAAACAAAAACAAAAAACGAACCCAAAATACCGCCACCACCACCACCTCACAATATGAAACCCACAAAAAGAAACAAAGCACAAAAAGCTAGCACCACCACATTGTCACACCGCCATGGCCACCAACACAACCTCACAATTTGAAACTCACAAAAGAAACATAAACAAAAACCAAAAAGCTAGCACCACCTGACCGCCATACCGCCACCACCACTTCACAATCTGAAACGGAAACAAAACAAAAACATTGAATGAGCACCACCTAAACACCACAAAAACATCGGTTGAGTACCACCCAAACACCACTACAGCCAAACATCACAATCACCACAAAAATAGAATCAAATACAAAATAACCCATCACCGCCGCCACCTCACCAGCACCGCTGCACCGCACCCCCCCAAAAGCTCCGACAAAGCAAATTAGAGGAAGAGACCAACCCAAAACTCCAAAACTATCACTGCTGCACCCCACCTCCACCTACCGCACACACCACCTCAGACCATCGTATCACCACAAATTCACACCCTTTAAGACAAACACACAGACACACGACCACCATGAAGCAGTGACACTCGTCGTTGTTTATAACAGACTCGTCGTCGCTGTCTTCTTAACAGATCCATGATTTCTACTTCGAAGTGATGAGGCCGTAGACGTTGGCTACTTCAGAGTGATGTTGTTGCAGTGGTAGCGTCTTGAGCGTCGCTGATGATAAAGAGAGAGAGGAGAGAATGGAGGGATATAGAGAAAGAAAAGAAATGATAGAGAGAGAGAGAGAGAGAGAAAAGATAGAAGAAAATGTATGGGTGGTTTGGTTGGGTGGATTAGGTGGGTGAGTGGGTAGATACGTGTATTAATTTAATTTTATAATATATATACTACCATTAAAATTTTGAATTATCTGATTTTTGAACAAAAAACTTGAAATTTTTATTTTTGAATTTTGAAGTTGAAATGTTAGTTGTGGAAATTACACTCAATCAGATTTTTTAAATTTCAATTTCAAAATTCAGATTTTATTTAGTTTTATACAAAAATCAGATAATAATATAATATTTATAATAATATTATAAATATAATTATCTACAAACCCACACCCACCAAAACACTTACCCCCACTCAATTTAAATTAATTTACACAAATCATCCCACCTCATACACCCCAAACCCTAGTTTTTTTTCCCCTTCTCATCATTTCCAGTCTCTATACCTTCTTTCTGCTCCGACGACATGGCACCTCCGGCGTCGAAAGCGCGGCATCGAAGGTGCAACCATCGCTTCGTACAATTGCAGCGTCGGCGCCTCTGCGTGCAGACCTATCGTTTCGTCGGTACATAGATCACGAAGATTTGTAGTTTTTCCTAGTCACAGATTGCGGCGTTCCAGTAGTTTCTCCAAATTTGTATTTGTCTCGCTTCTATGACGGGATTACAGCACCACTTGTTGCTTTTGCGCCGTGACAATTGACGACGGAGATTTTGGAGCTACTGCTCTTACTGTATTTATATACTCTTCTCCGACGCGATTTTGGTTGTGATTTTGCGGCGTATTTTGTGGTGGTTTTCTCGGTGGTGCAACGGTGTTAGTATGCGGTGGTGGTGGCGACGGGTTTGTGGATTGTTTTGGTAGTGATGGTAGTTGTGGTGTGGTATAGATAGAAATAGAGATGGGTGTGGAGGTGGTGGAGGCTGTGTTGTGTGCGCGGCGATGGTGTGAGCGCCGCTGTAGGGACGATGTCGCGGTGGTGATGGTAGCGGCACCGCTATTGTGATCTGGTGGACTTGTGGATTTGTGGAGATCGTGGTGGCGGTGGCGATTTGTGAATTTTTTAGTGGGGTTGGTGGTTACGGTGTGGTGTGGTGGAGATGAACATAGAGGCGATGGTAGTTGTGGTGCTGGATGTGATGGAGATGGCGATGGCTATGGCTGTGAATTGGTGGTGATTGCGGTGACAGTGTTGGTGGAGGTGATGGCGACGGCGATAGGGATGATGGTAGGTTTGAGGATTTTTTGGTTGGGGGTAGTGGTGTGGTGGAGATGGTGGTCACGGTAGTGAAGAATGTAGATGATGGTTGTAGTGGTCGCGGCAGTGGTAGCACGGTAATGAATTTGAGGAGGTGGTGGTCACAAATTGTTTTCTTGATTGTGACCAATAAATTGTTTGATGTGTGACTAATAAACAATATGTGAGCAATGAAATAAATAATTTGTAACAAAAAAATAATGTATGACCTAAAAAATTGTTAATTTGTAACCAATAATTTGAAAATTTGTGATTGTTTGATAAATTGTGACTTATAATATTTATGATTTGTGACCGATAAATAAATTATGACGTATAAATTTTTGATTTTGTGACCGATGAACGAAGTGTGACCTATAAAATGTTTGAATTGTAAAAGTAAAATAATTAGTTACTTATAAAAAATTTTATTTGTGACCGAAAAATAATATGTGACTAATTAAATCGTTAATTTGTTACATTAATATATTTAATTAATAAAATATATAATTATTTAAATTAAATCGTAAATATATTTTAATTAGTATCTAATTTTTGAAATTTGAAATATTTGTTCTTAGTTTTGAAATAGGTGATACTTAATTCTTTAATTATGAAATTTAATTTCCACTTGATGTGTTACCCTATCCAAGCTGGGCACTAGCCCATGAGAAATTGCCTAGGACTTTTAATTGACGTGATATGATCCGGTCCAATTAAGTTGACACCATCATTTTCCGGTAAAAATGGATAGTAAAATTCCAGCTAATTAATTGGGCCCCATATTGCCACAAGAAGATATATACAATAGCTTGAAAAGGTAAAATTCCCCTCAGCAATCTTCATTTTCTCTACCAGAAACATGTTCCAAATCCTTCGTCAATCAGTTAGTTTCAAAACAATTTATCAAATATGTATTCAGTGGAACAAGTATCAGGCTGCAAAATATAACTAATTCTATGGATGCAGTAGAATGTGCGATTTGCCTATGCAATATTAATGAAGAAGATGAAGTTAAGAGAGCTGAAATATTGCAAACATGTTTCTCATAGAGTTTGTTTTGGATAGGTGGGTTGGGTTGGGTATGGGCACTGGACATGCCCTTTATGTCGGAATTATTTGAGAATTTCTAGACTGGCTGCTGAAGTTTATGATCAAGAAGTTTTAGTTTTTGATTTCTGGACGATTAGATGAAGCAATCGCTGCACTTGATGGTAATGTTAGCAATGTAGTGCAAGTTTGGTATGCAAAATAATCAACGTTCATGTAACTTTGCATTCAAGCAATAATCGTATTTGGTGGAGTATAGTTACATGTGCGGTTTGAGTCAATTAGACCTAGCACGGCCTAATCTTCCTTTTGAACATGTCTATATTCTAGTGCTTCTAAGTTTGCTCTCTTGATAGGGCGAAACTTTATTTGGATAAATAAAAGCTTTATTGAAAATTATGTGAGGAAACGTTGTCCCATGACATTCGAAGCCAAATAAAGATTCGATGAGTAAAATTTTGTCATATAACAAATATACCTTATACTAAATCATTCTCATATATCAACACTTCCTATAAATAATCCTTCAAAATATTTTGCCTCATTAGGGAGGGAGTGAGTTCGTCGGGACTTCATATTGAATGATTTTGTAAAGCATGTTTATTAAAACATTTCATAGAATCAAACACATATAATATAATAACATGTTACATAAGTGACGATATTACACATCTGTTTGAACTCAATTATATCAAAATTTATTTTCAGTCACATATTCTTTCAATAAAATAATTTTACATGATAATTTAAAAAAAAAATTCTTATTTTTTAACCATATGTTCTCTAGAAAATCACTATACAAAACTTATTTTCTAAAAAAAGAGGATCAAACACACCCTACACCTTGTATTAGAAAATGTATTTTAAAAAGTTGAAGTCAAAGTTAACAATTAATTTTCAGCCACACATTTAAATGAGGCTCCCAACTTTAATCAACTTTTTAATCAAATATTTCATCAATTTTTATCAAAATTTAATAGTTTTATCAAAGGACTATAGAGAGAGAATTACCGGAAAATAAAAATAACTCCTCTCTAAAGAAAACGTTTTCCTTATTTTTAAGGAAAATATAATTATATGACCAAAAGTCATAAAATATTTTACATGAAAAAAATTATGAATCAAATACTTCAAAAGTAGGAATTTGAATGGAAAAATAATATTTTTCATGAAAATAAAGTCAATCAAACACAATCTCGTAAAATTTTCTCTAGAGTTGCATGGTCTCTAGGAAGATAAGAAACTAAAATAATATTGAAGTTTGGTAACAGTTCATTGTATGCAAAATAAAATTGTTAACTAAGAAATTGCATTGGGATTGAAAAACAAAAGGAAGAAGTTATTTTCATTCTTCCACCCCGAATTTGACAACGGTATGTACCATCATATAAGGGGTGTTTGATGCACATTATTTAAAAAAAAATGTATTTTATAATGTGATGTGATGAAAAATATGTAGTTAAAAAAGAAGAAAAAATTGAATTTGAGTGTAATATTATTTTATTGAAAAATGTGTTGTTAAAAATGAGTATTGAAAGAATGAATTTTGGGAAGAATGCGAATCAAACAGAGGTATAGTGTAAAAATTTAAATAAATATTATATCAATGTCATTTACCAAACAAAGAATTGAAAATATTTACGAGGGTGTCCTCGACTAAAATTTTGATAAATTTTAAAAGATTATAAATTCTAATGAATTTCGTAGATTTAAATAGATTTTCACAAATTTCATAATAATATAATCAAATATGGTGAAATTTTAAAAGATTTGGTTATATGTATTTTTAAACTTGAAATCCATCCAAATTTTTTCAAATTATTATATTAATAAAAATTTTATAAATCCATTAGTTAAGATCTCAATTGTAAACACAAATGAATTTCATTAAAATATCAATATAGAACACCTAAATTTATAAGAATTTTTAATATCCATTACAATCTTAATTAAGGACACTCTCCTCATAAGATTTCAAAAGATTTTGTTCAAATCACAACAGATTCATTTCTTTAAAAATGAAAATAAAAAGCAAAAAAGAAGCTCATGTGAAGCCTACTACCAAAATAAATAAAATAAAAATTGCTTTTCAAAGTAATGATGTTGAGTGAATATAATAAAAAATTAAATAAACTTTTAAAATGTGTGTTATAACTCAAGGAGAGAAATTTGATCGACGATTTAGGGAAAAAAATTTAAAATCTCGATGAATTAGGCAAACTTAGGGATGGCAACGATTCGGTTCGAAGTCGGTTCAATCAAAACCATAATCGTACTACCAAATTTTTGACCATACCATAACCACGTAAGTCAGTTTGGTTCGACTCGGTTTCGTTCAGTTCGGTTCGATTAATAACAACGAAAATAAATTATTTTTTATAAGTTCAAACTCCTAACATCAAATTGAAAAAAAAAAAATATGAGAAAAGTCAATAAAAACAAAAACACAATACTAAGTCAATTTAGCAAACAATATTCCAAATGAAAATGCAAATAATATCCCAATTTTCAAATGTAAAATTCGAATTTAACAAACAATATTATCAACATAGGTCAATACTCTTACTAGCATAGATCAATGTTCATTCTAGCATAGGTCAAGAGTCAAGACTCAATGTTGATTTCTATATAGTAAATAAGAAATATAATTAAAGTAATAATACAATCATACTACATAATCAAGAATGGTCTTAACTGAAGATTTAAACGAAAAAATACACATCTTCATCAATGTCCTCCTCACTAAATCTTGCACAAGCTCCGGAGTATGATGAATGAGTAGAATTTTCTACACAGAATAGAAAAAAAAAATTAGCAATAAAAGAA
>CAIGRN010179836.1:0-15015 GCA_903798345.1 Fraxinus anomala
AATTTTGAAATGTAGAAATTATATATTGTTCCCAAAATTAATGTGCACAAGAATAAAAGAACCCAATCCAAATATTATCGCCCATCAGATAAATAAGCAAACAATATAATGTGTGCATATTCTTTGAAGTACAGTATAAGATATAATGCCACTCTCATTCGCAAACCCACAAAGCAATATACTTGCATACAATGTGTAAGGGACAGTTACTCTGGTTTGAATTGCTTCAATGATTTTGGTTCTCTTTCTTCCTTGTTCTTGATACCATATGCTCGGATAGCTGCCCAAGAAAAGAAACAAATGAACATCATGTATGCTAAAATCCGAGTTATTATATTATAATTAAAAAAAAAAAATCCGAGTTACTATACGAAATTGTCATTGTGATAACCCTAATGACTGGTCGCAATGTTCTTTTACCATAATAGATGAAAAAACTCAAGGAGGAAAATATTAGTAAACAATATAGTTTCAGATCTCTTTCCATCGATACCAAAACCCACAGGCATAGTGGTTTTCTTTCTTCAACATTATATCCATCAACATTCTTATTCCCATGCTTTTTCTATAAACTACACCTGTAGCCTGGTAAATTAGGAAGGCATCAGCAACAAGAATGAAATCAATTAGAGAAAAGTGAAACTGTAACAAGTCTACAAGGACAAAGTCCACTACATGTGATGTTAAAGGATAAATCTCACATCAGTTAAAACGCCAAAATATAGACCAACATATAAGAATTGGGTTACTCGACTTAACAAAATTGATATTTTAAAATAAAATCCAAATCTTAATAAAGTATCAATGCTCATTAAGCTCGAACGAACAATTAAGTTAAAACTCATAACGAGCATACATATTTCAAAATTGATATGCTCAAACGAGCCACCATCTTGTAAGGACATATTAAAAGATAAATCTTATATTAGTTAAATACAAAAATATAGATTAACATATAACGGATTAAATTACTCAATTTAGTAGGACTGGCATTTTAAAATGGAATCCCAACATATATACCAATATATATTAAGATTTCAATCAACCTTATTAAGAAGAGTACGTTGGTTAATGTTTCTATTTTTATTCAATATGAGATTTCTCCTTAACACGTCCAAGCAAGATGGTGACTCGTTTGAGCATAGCAATATTGAAATCTCTGTGCTTATTTTGAATTTTAGTCAAATTGAATTGTATTTTGGGACTTAATGAGTTCTGATATCACATAAAACTTGGGGGTCCATGTTAAAAAGTCAATCTTATTAAGAGGAGTAACTCAAACCGTTATTTATTGTAAATATATTTTTTATTCGATATGGAATTTATCACTTAACATGTATCTCGACAAGGATCTATAGTGTATAGAAGCAAAACAGAAGTCTTCGAGAGTAACCCGACAAGCATTTATAGAGTCTATCTAGTTTGATTTTAAAAAAAAATATTGTTGTTAGTCTGAAATGGATAAAGAAGAAATACTCAACTTAATCATGGAAATAGATGAGAAAGAAAGAAACAAATACTTCTCCATGAAAATTGAGAAAAAATACTTTTCACACCCTAAAAATACAAAGAAACCTTATTTTGGCAAATATTAGATTCATCTACATATATTTAATTGTTTAACCAAAATCCTTTTACTGCTCATGTACTAGTTGTCCACTGTTCTTCTGAAGCAATGATGCTTTCTTTTCATTTGCTGAAACTCTTTCATTTCATGCAACACATATTTAATAAAGTGAGATTCATTCAGTTTTCAAAGGCCGTAAAACAAGATGGGGAACTAACCTGCTCAGTATATGGCAAATACTTCCCATCAAATGTCACAACAACACGATCCTTTCCGTCCACACCTTTGACTTTGTCAACCGAGCAGTAGAAGTCTATAGCTGACATGCTAATCATCGATGTCCCCCACCGAGCAAAAATAGATGAAGGGAAAGGAGTAAACATCAAATTCATAGAGAACTTTTAATTACAAAACCAAATTCACATTAATGTCCCCCACTGAGCAAAAATAGATTAAGGGAAAGGAGTAAACATCAAATTCATAAACTTATAAATATAAAACCAAATTCACATTAATCTCCTAGTCATTTGCAAAATATTGTGCATGATCCCCCGTCTGAAAATGCATACACCCAGGCTGTTTAATCATTGAAGCCCTCCAAAGAGTTTAACTGTGTAGGGGTTTCATCTTCAGACAATAAAGAACATATTTCAAGGCAACCCACAGCTTGTTTATGTGCTATTCCTCATTTTAAACAATAAAAGATGTATAACAAAATTGAAAATTATTTCCAACAAGTCCAATAACCGAAGATTGAGGAGTCTCAAATGATAACAGAAGATCCTTTTTTCATTATTCTTTTAAACTGAGCCTTCACAAGAAACGAAAGGCGGGGAGGGTAGAGGGGCCAACATTGAAAGGGCATTTAGAAATGTAGATAATTACCAGAAAAACATTTCTCATTTTGTCTAAAACTTGACAGTCTGCTAAAAGTCTAATAGCATACTCCTCAAGAGTCAAGCAGCAATGTAAAAATTTCAACTACCATCTATTCTCCAAATAATAACATATCCCAAACTAAGGTCTTCAAATGAATGTTGATAAGAAATTTTCTTTAAGTACATTAATATTGCATTAAGAAAGTAGTTCATTGACTTAAAAGAATACCTTACTGTTGAAGAGATATAAATTGGAAGTTCTAGAATTGAAAGTAGCACGAGATTGATTTCTACATTAATAGGAACTCAAAAAAGATTGTTGGGATCACGTGGACATTTGTGAATAATGTCCAGTGCATAAAAAAGGAAGAAAGTAGCATAATGTAACGCTACTAGAACACATTCATGACTCAGCAATGCCGTGACTCTGGACATGCCTAAACATGTTTCAAATGCTTTTGACAACACCACAAACTTCACCTTAAACTTGCAGAAGAGGACATGCATATTGATGATAGTTATGTTCACACATGAGCGCAGAACACACATAAATCCGAGCTTGCAAACACAGAGTAATTAACTATTCCTTTTTGTGTTTTTCACAAATTTTATTATGAAGAAAATAAATGAAGGCATTATATTTAGGATACCAAAAAAAAAAAAAAAGAAAAAAAAAGGAGGAGGAGGAGGAGGGAGAAGAAGAATGGTTCTATAACAAGTCTGAACCTCCAAACTTGGAAAAATATTTTAGGATATTGCACAGAATAACTTACATGCCATCTCCAAAGTCCTCGTTTATAATTTCCTTGATGCTCTCACCAAAATGCATAACTGCTTCATTCAATCTGGAAAAAGTTACATTAGAATTCAGAAGTCAGAACCTTAGAAATTATGCAATAATTACTAGAGACAAGCGAGTGGAACACAAAGTAAGCAAATACTTTTTGCAAAACTAGTAATCGATCACAGAGATGCAATACCAACGTTGGTTTTGCATTTGCAGCTAAAGATGTAGGCCTAAAATCGGTAATCTTGAGATTATTTCACCTCAACTCTTTGAGACCAATCTTATCAGTCCATCCACCCCACCCCCCACATATGACACCATGGAAGAAAATAAGGAGATACAAGAATATTCTTCACTAATTGTAGTTAATTCGTGAGGGGTATCAAACAATTTACATCCATGTGAGAATCAAGATCTACGATAGAAACTACTTCAAGAAAGCCATTTCCTCATTTTTCTCTTATCTTCATTTTGTTCAAGCAAGGGGGCTTTTGGTGCAAGAAGAACAATATACACAACTTACATTTCAAGCATTGTAAACAAGGACTCAAGTAGATATTAACACAATCCATGTAAAAATTAAATTAAAAACAAAAACTAACAAGAATCCAGAAGCTCAAAATTAGTCTCCTTATCATAATTGCACCCAACAATTGGTTTTCTATTGTATACACACCAAGACACATTCTTTAATAAAAAACCACTTGATTAATGATTACATATTCCAACACATTCAGGAGTAGTAATAAGGTGTGTGTGTGTGTGTGTAGTTGCATCATCTCATGGAGGAGCTCATCAGACAGGTCGGGCAGGGCTGCCCGAAGTGATGGAGCAGTCTCCGGCTTGAGCTGGGCTTGGCGCCTCAAGAGCTGAGCCACGTACACGTTTGTCAAGCCGGCTTCCTGGGCTATCTGCCCATGAGTCTTGCCTGACTTCCGCTTCACGGCTTGAAGTGCACCCACGATGCTGGCTTTGCTGATGCTGCTAGGAGTTTCCATTGTTTATCTGTGATGTTTTCTTGATTCTTCTCTTTCTTCGTGACAAGGGAGGGTCACGGGGATTTTAAGGAACAGATGCTAAAGTTCGAGGACTTAAATATTCCATTTTTCAGAGGTTGAGGATTTATAAACTAAATATCAAAAAGTGTGGATATCCCCGCATTTTTTTATAGCTCAATTATGCAATTATGTAACATTTAATTATGCAAGAAACTCTCTCGTTTTTGGAAGAACCCTGCTACTTGGCCTGGCCAGGGCCTAGTATCTTTTTCCTTTTTGGAATATGAACGGTTCAAAATAATTTTATAATTTCATCGATAGTCACTTTGTCAAAACATGTTGATAGATGTATGACATAATAAGTGTTAGGGAGAGATGATTTGATATAAAAGTTGAGTATATTTTCAACAGTTCAATAATAAAATATCATGTGACATGATGTCAACTTCTCTGACATTGTAATATGATTATGATTTCATTCTCTAAATAATCCCATATAGCCCTCAATTTGTAGACCGATTCCTTGCCAAATTAAAAAAAAAAAAAAAAAAAAAAAAAAAAAAAGAAGCTAGAAATAAGTTGCCAGTAAAATTATGTTGAGAGGGAAATTACATAAACATACATTAAAAAAGTTGATTTCTCTGCAAAAATTTTCACATTATTGAATTCGAAATTAACAAAGAACCTGAATCACTTTGATTAGTCTGAAAAGAAAGGACCACATATAGTAAAAATATAAACACAAAAATTTGATTTTCAAATGTTTATAAATTTCTTCTCTCAATTCAATCAATCAGATATTTCAAGTAATTACATTGATTATGGCACACAAGTACCACCAAGTACAACCTAAAAGCAATAAACTAGCAAAATCACAAAGAAATGGTATTTCTTAATTCTAAGTTATAAAATATAGGTTGCTCTATATTCTCAAGGTTCCATGAAAATCAAGTTCTCGTATCAAGGAAAAATATAGAACAAGTCGGGTCTGGCCTCACGTTATTTTTTTAGTCAACGAAAATGATCAACAAAAACTTACAAAGGAATTAAAAAAAAAAAATCAACAAATTTCTGGCAAAAATATGTCCAAAAAAGAGAGAAAAGCGATAATAACCATGCATATAACATACACTTGGCAAAACAAATTGCTACCGACAAGGTTGCCATTGTCAAATAATTATCGAATTGAAATACAAATTGTTACCGGTGTAGCTATCATAAAACAAAAAATCTCAACCCACATGAAGCAATTTACTACCAACAAGGCACCTATCCTTGAAAACGATAAAACTTTTAGCGTTAGATATTTTTACCGAGCAAACTGTTGGGATTTTACAGTGAAATTAGGGATGGCAAAAAAGCTCGGTCGACTCGGGCTCGGCTCGAAAAAAGCCCGAGTCGAGCCGGGCCGAACCCCAATTTGGGGAGTCGGCCGGCCCGAGCAAGGGCCGGCTCATTTAATTAAAAAAAAATTTAAGATGCCTGCTAAAACAACTGCCTACTGGAGCTGCCTATTGCAGCTACAGGCAGCTGTTTAATTTTTTTTATCAACAAAAAAAGTAAAAAATAAAAATAAATCGAGCCAACTCGGCTTGGCCTGCTAAGGTTCGAGCCAAAAGTTCGGGTCGAGCCTAATTTTTTTTGGTCGGGTTTTGCTCGACTCGGCTCGGACCAAAAAAAGCTCGAGCTGAGCCCGAGCTTTTTTTTCGGCTCGACTCGTTGACATAGCTACATGAAATCAGTTACTATTTCAAGCCTGATTTAACACCAAATATTCACCTCTTAAACATCTAGATCAATTATAAGGAACCCAACAAGAAGAAAATTACAGACTCAAAAAATGGAGGAGCCAAAGAAAGAGAGAACAGATGTTATCACATGAATAAATCTCGGTCATTGGTTTCATCTAACAGTCCAAATCAGTTTAAACTAGCACAATCCGTGTAAAGGCCCAGCTACCAATAAACGGATGCCACGTAAACAGCATTAACCAAATAAGCAACAATTGGCGATTGACACAAATAGCACCATTTTTAAATTTGTTTTG
The DNA here is from genome assembly GCA_903798345.1 of Fraxinus anomala. Lineage (NCBI taxonomy): Eukaryota > Viridiplantae > Streptophyta > Magnoliopsida > Lamiales > Oleaceae > Fraxinus > Fraxinus anomala. The sequence goes on from CAIGRN010179836.1 coordinate 6,278, forward strand.
AGAAACACAACTCTCACATTCTTCACCTTGGTTCTCAATAACACAATCTCTTTTTGTTGCAGAATTGCACATGGAAAGGCTGTTCATCAGCATTTCCTAGTATCTGCAAAGAAATTTGTCCCGTGTCAATATGGAGTAAAGATACACACAATTTAAATTTAGGGATAATTGCAGCAAATGTCTCAAACTTTTTCATTTTTTACGTACTTTACCCTAACATTTGTTTTGTGTCAGCGAAGTCCCAAACCTTTTAAAAATATGCACCGGAGGTCCAAATGGATGGATCCATTTGACCGTTAGTTGACCAGAAAAGTTAATTTTGACCAGATTGAGTAAGGGAAAAATGGTAACTTCACATATTTTAATCTAAAAAAATTAAAAAGAAAAAGAAAAGAAAAGAAATGCCACTATCCATCTCTTTTTTCACCCCACCCCACCCCACCCAACCCAACCCAACCCAACCCAAAAATCAGAAACGCCTCCACTTTCCACCACCATCTCCATCGCGCCGCTGCCTCCATTTCCCGCCGCTCACCGTCTCCCTTTTTGCCTACATGCTATTCTTCTTCTCCATATCCCCGCTCCGTTTCGCCTCCACCGTCCCTTGCCACCTCCACACCCCGTCCATCTCTTTCAATCTCCCTTCCCTAATCTGCAATCCTAATTCAAATTCACAACCCCAACAATGGATCTATGTTTCTCCCCAACAATACTTTCCGCCTGAAAGAAAGCTAACCGGTTGAAACTCTCTGCGTGAAATCAACCGTCGGCGTGAAACCGTCACCATCCCTAATCTGCAATCCAAAAAACCCACCAAAGTTTTTCCCCAAATTCAAATTCACAACCCCAACAATACATAATAGGCTTCGATAATCAATGAAAGCACAAAAACTAACTATAATTACATTAACCAAATATTTAAGATCCATGAGAAATCCGGATTGTAGAGGGCCCATTTTGCCAATTACCACATCAAACACACCCTCAATTGCTTGACTTTCCTTGGGCTCAACTGCAGGAAGTGGGTTTAGGTTAAGGGTTTTACGGTGGTGGTTGTGGTGGTTTTTCAGACATGGCGGGGTAAGGGTTTTACGGTGGTGGTTGCAGTGGTTGTCGACGTGGATGCTGTGGTGGGGACCACTGCGCCGGCACGGTGGAAGGTGGGGGTGGATTTTCGTTCGGGTGAACTGCTTCTTCCCTGTTGGCTATTTTTGTTTTTTTATTTTTTTATTTTTTAACGTTTTAATTATAAATGTACTATTTGACCCCTCCCCAATTTGGTCAACATCAGACAAACTCCACTATTTTGGTCAAACTAATGGTCAAATAGATGATTCCCATCCATTTGGACCTCCGGTGCATATTTTTAAAAGGTTTGGGACATCCGCTGGCACAAAACAAAGGTTAGGGTAAAGTGCACAAAAAATGAAAAGGTTTGGGACCTTTATTGCAATTATCCCTTAAATTTACTTATAGGCTAAATTTTAGTCTCCATATCAGATGGATTTTTATCAAAATGTATTTTAACAAGATTAACTTCACCTTGAGCAAGTTTTTCTCTAATAAAATGATACTTCACTTCAATATGTTTTGATCTTTCATGATAGACGTTATATTTGCTAAGTAAAAGAGTACTTTGACTATTAGTAAACATTGTAGGAGTATCATACATAAAGTTCAATTCTTTTAAAATTTCTTTTAACCAAATACATTCCTTAGCAACTTCAGTTATGGCTACATATTCAGCTTCAGTGCTAGATAATGTAACTAAAGGCTGCAATTGAGATTTCCAAGTTATACAATTGTCACCAAGAGTAAAGAAATATGTTATAGTTGATTTTCTGTTATTCTTAGCACCGACAAAATCAGCATCTACATAACCTTTAAAGATTAAATTTTCAGATCTTTTCTCATACAGTAAGCCTAGATTTAATGTTCCAACTATATATATAATCTTAACAACCATTTCATTCCAGCACAATGAGGCTTTCTAGGATTGGACATAAATCTACTTAGAAAGCTATGCATAATCAAGGCCAGGTCTGGTTGTTATCATAGAAAACATGACAGAACCTATAGCATTTGCATAAGGTATGTTTTCATCTCTTTCAATTCTTCTTCAAGTTTAGGGGATTGGGAATGAAAAAGATTCATGTGACCAGCAAGAGGTACATTAACAGTTTTACTTTCTTTCATCCCAAATTTGGTTATATCTTTATTTAGATATGCCTCTTATATAATAGTTTAACTTATTCTCAGGAGCATTTTTATTTATAACAATTCCTAGAATTTTTCTAGCACTTCCTAAATCTTTCATATCAAACTCAAATTTTAAAAGATCCTTTCATTTTATGATTTGAGACTTGCTAGGGCTAGCTAAGTGCATGCCATCTACATAAAGCAGTAAGTAAACTTCACACCCACTCTTAATGTTCTTATAGTATAAGCAAGCATCAAAATCACTCCTTTTAAAACCTATCTTCAGTACATATGCATCATACATTTTGTACCATTGTCTTGGGCTTTGTTTCAGCTCATACAATAATTTCTCCAATTTGCTTACATAATCAATTTTATCCTTAACCTCAAAACCTTGAGGCTGACTCATGAAAATATCTTCTTCCAACTCCTCATGTAAAAATGCAGTTTTAACATCAAGTTATTCAAGTTCCCAATTGAATTGAACAAGTGTCAAGACCAACCTGATTGTCTTATTTGATTACAGGTGAGAATATCTCATTGTAATCAACATCTTCTCTTTGAGTATACCCTTTAGCTACTATTCTTGCTTTAAACCTCACAGGATCACTAGGGTTGATACCCTTTTTAATCTTGTAAATCCATTTGCATTGTACTATTTTGTGATATTTAGGTTTCTTAACCAATTTCCATGTTTTGTTCTCAATTAAAGATCACATTCTTCTTGCATTGCCCTTATATAATTCTCATATTTATTCCTATTAACTACTTCTTCATAAGATACATGTTTAGATTGTTTAAGAGCTTCACCTGAGACTAAGGCAAAGTTTGTCAGGTTCAGTAATTCATACCTAGAGTTAGGCCTGATTTGCCTTCTTTCCCTATCCATAGTAAGTTGATAATCTTGAATAGAGATTTGTTCAGTAGCATAATCAGGTACTACAGGTCCAAACTCAGTTTGGGGTTTAGTCACCTCAACAGGTTCAGGTTCAGGTTCAGGTTCAAGTTCAGATTCAGATTCAGATTCTTGATGTACATGATTATTATCATCATTTTCAGGTCTAGGTAAATCAAACTTAGCTAGCTTCACCTCATTTTGAACAGTTTTGACACTTTCAAATTTGTTTGATTTATCAGTATCCCATTTTAGGCATGCATTTCAGATTCATTAAAGACTACATTTCTGCTATTAATTATCTTAATGCCTTGGACACCTAAAACCCATAACATATACCCTTTCACACCCTCTAGGTAGCCTAACATCACAAATTTAATAGCTCTTGGCTCTAGTTTTCCTTCTGACTGATGTCCATATACAGCACATCCAAAAACTCTTATGTGATTTAAATTTGAAAGCTCCCCTATCCACATTTCTTGTGGAGTTTTAAAACATATACTGCTGGAAGGGGACCTATTGATCAAGTAGACTACAGTGAAGGCAGCTTCAGCCCAAAAACCTTTGGCTATGCCAGAACTGATTAACATACTAACTTTGTTCATTATAATCATGTTCATTCTCTCAGCAACCCCATTTTGCTTAGATGTGTATTTTACAGTTCTATACCTCATTATCCCCTTTTGCTTACAAAACTTATCAAATTCAAAATTACAAAACTCAAGCTCATTATCAGTTCTTAGTGTTTTTAATTTCTTTTCTAACTGATTCTCCACAGATTTGAGACAGGTTCTAAACTTCTCAAAAGTTTCAAATTTAGCCTTTAAATGATAAATCCAAACCTTTCTAGAGTGATCATTCACAATGGATAAGAAGTGTTTACTTCCACCAAATGTGGAATGCTTCTCAAAGCCCCATATATCAACATGTACATAGTTTAATGGTCTATTGGTTCTATGTGAATTGGTTTCAAAACTCACCTTGTAGGACTTACCAAACACACAAGTCTCACATTAATCCAATGTTTCAATGTCATATTTTCCAAGTAATTTTGGTTATTTAAAGATTTTAACACTTTAATACCAATATGACCCATTCTATTATGCCATAGTTTAGATTTGTCTTTATTAACAATGAGAAGACTGGAGTCAGGTGCTATTACTGTTTTGGTCCTATCATTACAATTAGAGAGCCCTTCATAATTTTCAGAACTTTATTACCAGATTTAAAGATATATCCATCATCTTCAAGAGTCCCTAAAGAAATAAGATTTCTTTTCAGATTTGGGACATATCTTACATCATTGATTGGCATGACAGTGACATCATACATTTTGATCGCAATGTCATCAAACCCAATCACAGTCTGAGAATTATTGTCTCCAATATAAACTTTTCTTGGTTCTATTTCTTTGTAATTATAAAACCAAGACTTTTCAGGTACATATGAAAAGTGCACCCTGTGTCCAAAATCCAGTCTTTATTAGACTCTTCATTAGACACGTTCAGCACATGTAGACTATCCAATTCGTATACTATGGCAGCATTATTTAGATCATTATTATTTAGGTCATTTTGTTTCTTTTTCCAGTCAAAACAGTCATTTTGAAACGTCCCACACTACAACAAAAAAGACCTTTTGCAATGTTCAAAAAACATTGCAAAAGGCCTTTTGCAACGTTTTTACATGTGTTGCAAAGCTCAATGTTGCCATAGAGTAGAAGGATACGATAACGTTTTCTTGTCGTTTTCTAAACGTTGCGAAAGACCTTTGGCAACATTTTCTAAACGTTGCCAAAGGCTCTTTTCGCAATGTTTAACAAACGTTGCCTTTTTTAAACAACAATTTGTGTAAATTGAATAGCAAAATTGACATTGAATCTTTGTGAACAAATTTTGAAATTGCATAAAAAATGATAATTTCATTGCNTACAACCGGAGAAAGCTAGCTAACTTAATATTACAAGAAGCTGATAGCGTTGCACAAGGAAATGACTTAGGTGGGATTTATCGAAAAGTTCAAATCGAAGAGCTTGAACTAGCTAAATAGGTAGCACTGAATCTATTCATCATCAGCTCTTTCATTGATGGTGTGGTTTGCCACAAAAACCTGCACAGATCATTGAAAGAAAATCAACTAGACATCGAAGATACCAAATACTATTTGATGAAGTGGAGGAAAGAAAAAGTTAAGCATTGTCTTCATAAAGTCTAAGTCCCACGTTAACCATAAGATGAAAATAACTAAACCTGAACCTAAAAGCAAAGATATCTCTAGTCTTAGTTAAGACAACATCAATTAAATGTGTTCATATATTGCTTCATTTTCTGTTGTTTTACCCTTTAAGAGGGAAGAAAGAGCTGCACGGGGAGGGGGGGGGTGAAGAAAATTTTCTGTAGCGGGGCATTAAGTTTAGATCACAGTGCATGTTGCACATCCATGACTTTTCAAATGCATAACCAAGTAATTTTAAGATAAGAACTTTCCATCTTTGAAGAAAAAGTTTACATCTTTGAAGAAAAAGTTTAAAGTGTTCAAAAAAAAAATTACTTTAAGTTTGGCAATTGTGACAAGTGAAGAGAACTGGTTCAACCTTCTTCAAATTTTGGCCAGGAGGAATTCTTGGAGGTTCAATACAGACCCTAAAAATCTGCCAGATTACTACAAAAAAGACTAAATTCACATTTGTTGTTTATCCAATTTAGAGGAGGAATCACCTTAGTTAACAAAGAGCATATTGAAGATGCCATTGCTTGCATCATATCAACAGCTGAAGAAATGGCCTCTTCCACATTTTGCGCATTAGCCTGCACTTACAGAAACCCAGAAAAGGAAACAGACAACTCTTTTAAGTCCTGTACATTGTAATTTAGACAAGCTACAATAACTGAAATGTCGTAGTTGTTAAGAAATAGCACCAGCATACCCTAGCACCACCAACAACAGGAAGGCGTATAATGCTGGCTTCTAATGCCTTTATAGCACCAGAAACTACATCACTGCGATCTACATTGATTAGATCCTAATTTCGTAAATATGGTTCCTGCATTCAACAAATACGACTAAATACTCAATCATTGTTGACCATATTACCAGTATAACATCTTGAATCCATTACGTAAATATAAATTTAAAGTCAAATACAGATTGTAAAGAAAGATTACTCGACATAAGTTTGGGGTGGGGTGATGGGATGTGGAAGCAATCCCAATTCACAGACATGCACATGAAAAGACAGAGATCTTTAATAGACTATGAAGGAACTGAAAGACAATATAGTACTACAGCAGTCCAGTAGATGCATCACCAGCAACACCCACTTAAAAAGCATTTAATTTGAATGATACTTTTGCCTTATAGTAACTAATTCGCATATATGCACAATAGATCAAATTAGACCTTGAAAATTTGTTTAGAGAAAGTGATATGCAGAAGACTGAATTATAAAGTAAAATAGAGGAGTATTTAAGAAATAATTTTCCAATAGAGTTCAACTTGTTTGAATTTGAAAAATATAAAAAGCACTCGTACAAAAATTAGGCAAAATCAGTAATTAATAAAAATGAGACCAAAGATACTTCACAATAAAAGCCAGTAAAAGTTGATCACATCAGAATTTCAGACACAAATCAAAGATTGCACTGCAAATTTCCTCAAATGTTAAGTTGAACCATACTTTTGCCCATATCTGTGCGTTTCAAATCCACAATTTTAATTGATAACCACATAAAATTTTTACCTTAACATATACTGCCAAAATAAGATGCTTTTGAGTTAATTTTAAGCTAAAAAACTCACCGTTCGAGCCTCGAAGCCTTCTCTCACTTCGCCACCGTCGATTCGTTGAAGTTTCAAGTCAAGGAACAATGAGTCAATGTCGAACTAGAACTGGAAGTTTGGAAGTAGGTGTTGCAGGTCGATCGACGAAGACTTGAAGGCGCCTCACCTTCGTCGCTGTTGAAGTCGCAAGGGCTAATTACAGTTGGGATTTGGGAAAAGTCGACCGAAGAGGAAAATGATATGGGTCAGAGGGCCAGAGTATGTAGATGGAGGTGATGAGGAGGGGAAGAACGACGGCAATACAGAGTGGTGGCGGTGTAGGTGACATCGGAAGGTAGAGGAAGAAACCATGACGATGACGAGTTAGTAAGATAAATGGGCTAGGGTTCTTTCATTTTTTGTTTATACTATGGGCACTACGACGACGTCGTTCTTAATTCAAAAAAAATTGACATTTCGCAACGTTCATTGATATTTTGCAACGTTTTTCGAACGTTTTCTGAAGGTTACGAAAAGTGATACTTTTTGCAACATTCAGAAAACGTTGCGAAAAGTCACTTTCCGCAACATTCAATTGAAAAACGTTGCAAAATATCACTTTTCGCAACATTCACTCACATGAACGTTGCAATTGACCATTTTAGCAACATTTCATCAATGAATGTTGCCTTTTAAGTGTTGCCAAAGCCCATTTTTGTTGTAGTGCCAACTTCCCACATTTATAGCATTTCTTATTACTTCTGTCTTTTGACTTAGATCTAGCTTCCTCTTCCCTTCTTATTATGAAAATTAAATTATTTCTTTTCAGTTCTTCCTCTTACAAACATATTTTCTTTTCTTGAGTTAGTTCTATTATCTCTCTTAAGCTCTAACTCTCTAGACCTCAATGCATCTATCACAATTGCTTGTGTAAGAGTATCCCTACCTTTTTTTGTGTATTCCTAATCTTTTTATAGGATTCAGGTAAAGAGTTCAGCAATATAACAGTTAAGTCTTCATCCTCAAACTTTTTATCATTGTGTGCCAGGCTCTTAACAATTATGCTATAGTCACTTAGGTTTACTTCCAAATCTTTTCTAGGGTCCATCTTCAAACAAAACAACTTCTCTAACATATATATTTTGTTAGGCAAAGTCTTAGTCAAGATCATGGCATCTAATACAGTCCATAAAGTCATAGAAGTTTCAGCACTATCAACTTGTCTAACAATGCTATCAGACAAATGTAAAATTATAGAACTATATGCAAAGAACTATATGCAATTTCATTCATCTCTTCAATTTCAACAGGTTTTGCTTTCAACTTATGATAAAAGGTTTCAGGATCATCAAGGGCTTTTGCAACCCTTTATTGGACCAAAATGCCTTCATTTTCTGCTTCCATATAGAGTAATCCCCCTTTCCATCGAACTATGATAATTCGACTTTCGAACCCATTACAAATTCTGTAAAAGGATGGCTTGTACTCGTGGACATAGCAAAAAAGGTTTTGGAAACAGTTTTCAGATAATATGTGCAATGAAACCACGGAGTCAAGAATGTTCAGAAATTGAGGAACAGTATAAACAAATATTTGAGAGTATCATTAATCAATTCAACCAAGAACTTCAGTCAAATATGTATAAAGGTATGAAAGAAGCTCAGACAAATTACAGATATATGATACAGATATATTTATTTCAGAATTACAAATTAGTCACAAGAATTCAAAAAAAAAAACATATAACCTATTATCCATATATCATCTATAGAAAACACCAAACCGAAATTTAAAGAAGGTTTGGAAAGGTCTTACCAATATTGTTGAAAAAATAGTATTGTTAACACAAAGCCCACCAGGCAAAGCATTCGATCAACCAATCAAA
>CAIGRN010179845.1:4662-19475 GCA_903798345.1 Fraxinus anomala
TACTTTTTGGCAATGGTAATAAATTTCATTACCAATTGTTAAAAAAAAAATTTACTTTAATGAACAATTTCCATATAAAATAAAGTCAAACGTAAACAAAAAATCCAAAATTTCAAAATTTTTCCGAGTAGAAAATTATACCAATCAAACACACTTAATTAACAATTCACTAAAAAACAAATTCTAGGCAATTATTTTCCTTAGAATTCATTTTCTTTCCACCATAAAAGGTGGTAATGTTAGTTGGCCACCCTTAGTTCAGTAAGGTGTTTGAGCAAGTGTTTATAGTGAGTGATACAATATGGTGCTCATATAAAGGTCCATTAGGTAAATCAAGGAGCGCAAATTCATTATAGAGACATAAACTGGTCACTTTTACCGTGATTTCTCTCATATTCCCACAAACACTATTGATGGAATTTAATTTCATTTTTGATATAGATTTTGAACGAAATTATAATAGTTTAGAAACTTTAACTCGTTATAAAAACGAGATAACTAATTTTTATCATCAACAAACGAAGTTATTTTAATCGAAATGTATGAATCTCATGCTTGGAGTACTTACACGGGACGAGACATCATTACATATGAACATCTTTAATTTGTGGAATGTACAACAATAACAATACCCAATATTGTCCACTATAACTCGAGACTTGTTCGGTGTACCCGTGGCATAATCAACGCTCATAGACAAACTAAGAAGGTAGTATTGTAAATAATATTTTGTTTCATTTATTCATTATTAAATTGTATTTATTTCAATTTTTTTGTACAAAATATTTATTATTGTACAATTATTTTAAATACATATAAATATTTTTAGTCGGTTCAAAATTCAGATAAAGGAGGAGGATTTTTACAATTTTATAATTCTTTTGAGAAAATAGATTTTTATTACGTTCGTCATTTTCTTACAACTCGTGTCTTTAATATATTTTCAGGGGCTGAAAATACGTTTAGGGCCTATTTGAGTCCCTTTTTTTTTTTTTNACATATAAATATTTTTAGTCGGTTCAAAATTCAGATAAAGGAGGAGGATTTTTACAATTTTATAATTCTTTTGAGAAAATAGATTTTTATTACGTTCATCATTTTCTTACAACTCGTGTCTTTAATATATTTTCAGGGGCTGAAAATACGTTTAGGGCCTATTTGAGTCCTTTTTATTTTTTTTTATGTAAAATGCATTTTAAAATAGTAGATCGATAGAGAATATATTGTTAAAAATGAAGGAAAAGTTTTGAATTATATGTAATATTATTTTATTGAAAATGTGTGATTTCAAAAAAAAAAAAATAATAAATAAATAAATAAATATATATATATATATTGAAAAAAATAGGAATCAAACAATGTCTTAGAGTTTTTATAAAAAAGAACGAGAGCTCGACTCGCCCCATTCGCAAGCATGAGCTGACTCGCCAAGTGATATCGATTCGAGTTTGACAGTTGGCAAGTCGAGTGACTTGTCTTGACTCGACTCAAACCACTTATAAAGCACTTTTATAAGTATGTTGTCAAACAACTTTATAATCGCAATAATTTTTGGATTGAAAATCTAATAGTCAATGATTTTTTAGTTTATTGACCGACATGATATTACGCTTAGTTTTTTTTTTTTTTTTTTATTTGTCAGTAGAGATTTAAATTTATTACTTATATAAAATTTATCTTCCCATATTTAAATCATAAGTTATATAGTGTCAAATTATATGAAGCCTATGTTTGACACTAATTTTTTTCAAAAATTCATTTTTTTCAAAATTTATTTCAATCACATTCCCTCCTAAAATAATTTTACGCGTAAATTAAAAAAAAAATTCTTATTTTTTAACCACATTTTCAAAAAGTCACTATTCCAAAACATATTTTCTTACAAAAATATGGCTCAAACAACCTAGTTATAATTTTTTTATAGTAAATCTCGATAAATTAATGTTGAGTTAATTATTTATCTCACTTGAATAATAAATTTCATGGTCCCAATTCTGTTCAATGAACAAAATTAATAATCTCACGGATGCATAAGATAATAATTTTATTTAAAATTCTTTAGAGCCCAATGAAAAATATAAAATAATTATTAGTAAACTATATGAGATTTTATAATGCATATTAATGAAATATTTAGGGTGTGTTTGAGCCACATTATTTTGAAAGAATGTATTCTGGAATAATAGATTGATGGATATGTATGGTTGAAAAAGAAAGAAAATTTATTGATGTGATGGAAAATATTATTTTATTGAAAAATGTGTGGTTAAAAATGAGTAGAAGAATGAAAATGAAAATTTTAATGTGTACCAAACAGGGGCTTACTTGACAACTCCTATTGATTCAATTCATTTTTTTTTACTGAAAAATATGCATCTAAAATTATTTTATAGAAATTTTAGTGGTCGTTTGATTGTAAGAATAAAATTTGGGTGGAAAGAAGATGAATTCTATGGAATTGAATTGTCTAGAACTTGTTTACTGAGAATTGAGAGTTAATTGAGTTTGAATGATATAATTTTTCACTTGAAAAATATTGAAATTTTGAATCTTTTGACATTCGTTTAACTTTATTTTTCATGAAAATTGTCCATTAAAGAGATATAATTTGTTACAATTAGGGATGTAATTTATTTCCATCGCACAAGAAAATAAAAAAGTTGCCTAGAAAACCAATTCCCACCAAAGTGGTGGGAATTGATCTACCTCAAAAAGCAAGAAAATGTGGAAACCCAATTACTTGAAAAATGTTTCCCATCAAACAATCTAAAAAGTGAAAAAAAATAAAAAAAATAAAAAAAATCATCTTTCATGGAAAACTTGCCCTATCAAACAGGCTTAGTGTAATTATTGATTTTGATATTTATTTCCATATTCATTTCCTCCGATCCATGCTACTTTCACCCTTTTCCCATCCCCATCATTTTTTATCTCCAACCGTCCTATGTTGCATAGTTGTCCCATCTTAAATTTCTATATTGACAATTTTTAAAATCTTTTTTCTTGTTTAAATGAGCCATGAGGTTACCTTTTTCATAAAAGTGATTCAATTTAAATTTACTAATAATGAAAAATAATTGCTATCATATGTTCATCTTACATTCCAATAGTAAAACGAGTAATTATATTCACACAACATTTTTTATAAAAACATTACATTTTAATTAAATTAAAGATAATTAACCTTTTTAATTAAATTAAAAATCATTAACCTTTATTCATCATTACATTTATATCTTTAATTTGTTTCCATCATATTATTGTTTCTAATATTTCATTAATCAGAAAACCTTGTCATTAATAATATTTTTGTTCAAAAATATTATTAACGTGCTTTAAAAAGAGGGTCAAATATTTAATCATATTTTTACAATGTTATTTGTTTTGTTTATTCAAAAATAAAATGATAAATAAGTATTTTTAATCTATTTTAAATAAAATTTTGGAGAAAAACCATAATCTAGAACAATATATGATAATTGGAAAATGAAATGCGATGAAAAAGCGTTCGAGAAGTAAATGTGATAATGTGTAAATATTTTGGACATTTTATACAATTAAAATATAATTTAGTTATAAAAAACTTTGGCGGGAATATATTTAGCCTAGAAAAGTAGAAATGTAAAAAGTTTAATGTTAAATTCAATTGTAGTGAATTAAATAGTGATCATAAATGATGGAAGTCATAATAACAAACATCCATGCGAACACGTGGCACAATCTGCTTCATCTTTTATTTTCAGACGCTACACTGGATAATTCCCTCCTTTGTCCAATCATTTACTTAATTACCTTAAGTGCGTGACACGTCATGACCGCCTCGGAATACCCAAAAATACCTCCCCAAAGTGGGACCCGCCTATTCCTCCACAACGTTCCAACACCGGAATCATCGTCCATCCCTGGACCCCGCATGATCTGATTTTTCCACACTGAAAAATGAACAATGGAAAACATTTAATATTAGTCCTCAAACTTATTAGTCGACTAGCAAAGTTAGTCCTCACACTCCTTACTCTCAATAATAACCCCATTGTAATTTTTTGTTGAACCATCTTATCGCTCCACGTAAATATTTACTCTAAATTTCTTGAAATAATATCGAGTTGAGAAATGAAAATAACTTTATAAAGCCTCCATAGAGACCACATCATGATTTTATCGAATTTTTGATAGTTTAAGCTCCTTTTTTTTTGGAAAATAAATTTTGTAATAATGATTTTTTCAAGAATGTGTAATTAAAGTATAGAAAAAATTTTTGAGTTTAAGTGCAAAATATTTTATTATAGGAATGTGTGGTTGAAAATAAGTTTTGAGGATTTTTTTTTTTCAAGAATGGTAGATAAACATGGGATAAAAAACTACTCGTATTATTATGAAGAAAAAAAATGCTCTTTCACAAAGAATGGGGTCGAGTTTTCTATTCAAGCAATAGTTGAGGATCAATAATACATATTTTATCAAAAAAGGATAATTATATAATCAAACTATAATCATTTTTCATCTTATTTTTTCAACCAACCTTTTATTAATGAACACATTATTTCTGATGATAGTTTCGACCAAAATTTTGTTAGCGTGCTCTAAAATAAAGTACATTTTTTTATTTTTTTATTAAACGTAAATAATTTTTAGCCTGATTTTTATTTCTGATAATTTTTTATTTTTTTGTTAGAAAATTTGTGCTAATTTGTGAAAAAACTGAAATAAGAATTTAATAATAAAAAAAATTTGAGGGCTTAGGTATTGCAGAATTTAAACATTAGCAACCTCTAATGCAATTAAGGCAATGAAATATATAGTCATGTTTGACGATGATTATTTCAAAAATATTTAATTTTCATATTCATTTTCAACAATACATTTACACAATAAAATATTTTATACGTAAATTCAAAAAAAATTCCTAGGGTATATTTGAGCCCCATTTTTTGGGTTATAATGTATTTTGAAATTTATAGATTAATGAAAAATATGTTGTTAAAAAATAAGGAAAACATTTTAAATTTGGGTGTAATATTATTTTATTAAAAAATGTGTAATTAAAAATAAAAAAGAGAAAAATGTATTTTGAAAAAAATAAGGATCAAACAAACTCATATTTTTTAACCATACATTCTTCAAAAAAATTATTATTCAAAACTATATATATATATTTTTTAAATAAATAATTTTTTTCAAATTTATTTTTAATCTCATTCTCTTAATTAAATATTTTGTACGTAAATTTTAAATTTTTCACACTTTTAACTATACATTTCAAAAATTTACTATATCAAAACTCATTTTCAGACAAATAGGGGGCAAAATGTGATGCCGTGATGGTCGCCAAAAAATCCTTACAATGAGATGTTCAATGACTAGTTTGCCCTCATGTTCTTTCTATAAATCCCAAACCCCCCATCCTCATCACTTCCATTCCATTAGCCATTCTCTTCATTTCCAATTATATATCGGCGTTTCGTTTGCGTTCGTTTGGAGAGATGTTGGGAGTGTTTAGCAGCTCGATAGTTTCGCCACCGGATGAGCTGGTGGCGGCCGGAAGTAGAACTCCGTCGCCGAAGGTGACAGCGGCGAAGCTGATGTCCCGGTTCCTGGAGGCGAACTCGTCGGCGGTTTCCTTACAGATCGGTGAGGATGTCCAGATGGCCTACACTCACCAAAACCAGTCGGCTTTACAGCCCAGGTATACTATACGTGATTGAAAAAATTAAAATACTACTAATAATAAGTGATGACGATCATGACCATCAAGTGCGGATTTATGGTGATCAACGGTGGGGATGGTCTGATGGTGCGGATTAAAATTTGTTATATCATAAAATGAAGGACAAAGAGGAAATTACGAAAAAGTCTAAAAATCACACCACTGATTCCTGAATAGTGTAAAGATTTGGTGTTGGGTCGGTGTGAATTTTTGCACTAAAAATACCATTTTGATGTATTGTTGGAGATGCCCTTTACTATTAATTAGACAATTACCATCTTGATCTTTCAATCGAGCCACAGAGTTATTTCAAATTGTGACTCGGTGAGGCTAATGATTTTATTTATTTATTTTTCTTTCTAAGTTGTGATTATGTTACTTTATATTCTGCAATTCCCAGCTTCCTCTGCCTATGTTTTGAAAGCTTCATTGGCACTCGTCTAGGATTTTAAGCATAGTAAATAATTAAATTATAATTTATCTTTTCCAATCTTATTTTCAATGACCCAATTTTTCATAAAATAATATTATACGTAAATCGAAAGTTTTTCATTCATTTTCAATCACACGTGCTTCGAAAAAACACGATTTCAAATAGAGTTATGCTACAAGTACTCATGGTTGACAAAATGTCAAGTGGTTTGTCACCCCTCTATTGGGGGGCGGCCTCCCATTTGGCATTTTGTCACCCCTTCGTACGAATAACATTATTGTTTCAAATATTATAATTTCAAATAATGGGGTCAAACGGGGCTAAATTTGATGGAACAACCTATGTTCTTAAATTTTTTTATTTTTTCATCGAAGTTTCTGATTTTTTATTAGAGAATTGCTATTTGTACACCGGTATTGACACCCCGGTGTACAGCCCTCCTCTCGTGGGCCCTCCTCTTGTGAGGGAGGCTGTCAATCCCGGTGTACAAGTAGCAAGACCCGATTGATTATTCATAAGGTGAAAATTGACATGTGAATGTAAATTGGGCGACAAATGGCAGATCATTTGCAGTTAAGGATGAAATGTTCTGCTTGTTTGAAGGAGCCCTCGACAACTTGGGGAGTCTGAAACAACAGTATGGCCTTGCGAAGTCTGCTGACGAGGTACTTTTGGTGATTGAAGCATACAAGGCACTTCGTGACCGGGCACCTTACCCTGCGAATCAAGTTGTTGGCCACCTTGAGGGGAATTTCGCATTTATGGTTTTCGACAAATCAACTTCCACTTTATTTGTGGCTACAGTGAGTAATCTCACCTACCAAACGCCTAATTGAATCTTTACTCTTAAGTGGTCTTTACGAACATTTGAGTTGGTGGTGGTGTGACAGGACCAATTTGGCAAAGTTCCTCTCTATTGGGGAATCACTGCTGATGGATACGTCGCATTTGCTAATGATGCTGATTTGCTAAAGGGTGCTTGTGGCAAATCACTTGCTTCCTTCCCACAAGGTAATTTTAGTCCATGGTGCCAACAACGATGAATTGGGACTATATTCAACAAAGGATTCTCCAAGTTAACATAATTGTGTTGTTTGATTTTTCAGGTTGTTTCTTTTCTACTGCAATCGGAGAACTTAGAAGTTACGAGAATCCCAAAAATAAGATCACTGCTGTTCCTGCAACCGAGGAAGAAATATGGGGAGCGAAATTCATGGTATAGATGCTTCCTTTTTCTGTTCAATTGTTGATACGAATCTTTTAGGCTATTTTAAGGAATACTAAGGTTGTGTTTTGTGACAAGCAACAAGGTTTGTTTAGAACTTCTCTTTATTTTATTGGTTAAACAAGAGATTGATTACACGAAATCCCTACATATAGTTGAGAAAAACATCCCTTTATTGTCTAGGAAAAATACATTCAAAGTGAACACATATTTGTGCCATCTCTAGAACTACAATCCTGATTTTTTAGGTTTCATTGTCATAGAATAATGAATAAACTTCTGGCCGGCCAATAGCTCGTATGTGAACTTCAAAACGACATATTTTTTGTCTTCACCTCATGAATTTTAGCCTTCTCAATTGCTCTGCTTAGTTAACTTTCTTTACTGGAAAACTGATAAGGATTATCGACATTAGCATCCAACATGTTTTTCCCTTTCTTAACATTGTCTATGTCGAGTCTATCTTATGTTGACTGACAACTTGTGTGGATGATATTCAGGTGGAAGGTCAAACCGTTGTGGCAGCCACAAAGTAGAAGAAGATATTATCTTTTATTTAAAATGTTAGTGGCATGTTGTAAATAAAATGAAGAATTGCTTTGTGTCTTGTCTTGTATTAGAATGTAAGAGAGAAGTTTGTTTTAAGATATTTTCAAGGCTTGTTTGCTTGTGACACTGTCATTGTATAGCTGCCTCTTTTAGCGGTGTAAAATAAAATAAGTTTGAACTCTTTTTATTCATTCCGACTTATTGAAGCATAATAATCAAATTTGTCAGGAAGTCATTCGTCACCGTATACCAATTGAGAATTGATTAAAAATTTCACATAATTTTTTGGACATGACACTTTTAATTCAAGCGACTTAACGTTTCAATTTATTCATCGTTCTCATCACGAATCACAATATGTCTTTAGATCCGTTCTCACCACAAATAGGAATAAGTGAACTATTTCACGTGCATCGATTGTAATGATTTAAGAAATTTGTCTTATTTCTTTCATTGCTCTTTACGACTAATTTCTGGAAGACAGCACGAGCATGCTCGTCTTAAGTCGCGAATTAAAGAACCTAGGCTTATGAATTAATCTTGAAGCGTGAAGTTTTTCTTTAGTTTAGGTAGATATAATCATAGAGTATTATAAAACTTCTCAAAAATTGGGATGCTGACAACATCAACAAGTTAGAATAGAAGCTAGAAATCGAATAAGGGTGAAGTTTTGGAGAAATCGCATAATTAAATAATGAATTTCCAATTGGGATCTTGATCGCCTATCTATGCACAAGGACGAATATTAGATGTTTCAGAGACACTTTTATCAAGACAATGAAGGAAAAATGCGTCTAAGAGATGGAATTTTGCACTACTAAAATATTGCTTATGATGCAATGATGAACATGAACGAGTTTTAAGATAGGGATAATTCGTGAATTCAATTTGTCTTATGTTTGATTGTTGATAGAATAAAACTATTTTGACATTCAACTAATTGCTTGTCACATCATAAGATGTCAACAAAATTGTAGCAAAATTGTTATTGATATGTGAACCATGCCTAAATATAAAAACTTACTTTTTCACTTATAAGCGTTAAAAGTATACTCTCCTTAGCCAAACATGCTGTAATCGAAAGAGGAAGAAAAAGATGAGAGGGACGGCGAAAATGAATGCGATGAGATCAGGTGTGGTGGTGATGGGGGCGCTGGCATTCGGCTACTTGACTCTGCAACTGGGTTTCAAGCCCTTTCTCGAGAAAGCCCAATTGCAACAGCAACAGCGAGAACAAGAAGCTCTCCTTCAAGCTCAATCCGATTTCTCTGAAGCCCAGACTATTGCAGATGATGGTTTTAATACTGCCCACACAACAATTCTCTCCGATGGACTCCCGAAGTCGGACCACAAGCTATGATTTAATGCCTTTAATTTCTTTTTCTTATTGTTTTTGTAGTTTATATTACTGAACTAGAATTATATTCGTGGTGGTTAGTTTTTGTATCTTTCATATTTACTCCTGATTGTTAGTGTTTTTTGACTTAAATTTTTTTGTGTGTGATTTTAGCGTATTGGGAAAAAGCCAATAGAATTTCACTTCGACGATTACCGACAAGATGACTTCCTAAAGTCAGATTACAAGCTATGATTTGATGACTTCAATCCCTTTTTTCTTATTAATTTTGGGTTTTATGATAGTGAGTACTGAATTGGGGAGTATATCTCTTGGAGGTTAGTTTGTTTCTTGTTTGCTGCTGATTGCAATATTTTTGCTCATGTGACTTAACTTTATATTATGTGGAGTTGATGGATAACTTATTCGTTGGAGAGCATTTAGAAATG
Organism: Fraxinus anomala; assembly: GCA_903798345.1. Taxonomy (NCBI): domain Eukaryota; kingdom Viridiplantae; phylum Streptophyta; class Magnoliopsida; order Lamiales; family Oleaceae; genus Fraxinus; species Fraxinus anomala. The sequence continues at coordinate 14,362 of CAIGRN010179845.1, forward strand.
TTGTGGACGAGCTGTCTTTAAACGAGTTTTAGGCTTTTTAAGGATGTTTTTGCTGATGAAAGTACCAAGACGAGATTTTAACATTATATTGTCTGAAGTTGTTTGATATTATATATATATTTTTAGCTATTTTAACTTTTCTCTTGGTATGGTTTTAAAATTATATTCTGAATTTGATGATGTAATGAACTACGATTAGACACTTATGTTTTTGAATAATTCTTGATCATTACTTATCTCAGAGATTATTTGTTTTTTGATTATAGCTTGAATGAGCTTTTTCTCGAGCTGAGCTCTACAAGCTGAATAATTTACAGTACATTCGACATGTTTTAGCTTATGAAACTAAGTTTAAACCTATGAGAAAGAAAATGAGTCTCAAAATGCACTTAGTTAAACTTTGAAAACTATTGAACAAGCTTTAGGGGAGTCAATTATGGGCTGATCCTGGGTGCCTCAGGCCTATCTACTATTACCCTGTAGAAATTTGAGGTCTGGTGGGGTAACATGGAAGTTGGTTTTGCCATTTTGGAGTATTAGAACAAGGTGAAATATTGCTAATATATCTTCTCAACCGTAGTCGATGCAGTCACACTGGCTTATTTGAGGTAATGCTGTTTGTGAAATCTTGGATGAAAAGGAAAAAATGTTGGCATGACAAAGTTCGTAATGTAAGGAGAAATTTTGGACTATTAAGTTAAAGAGTGAGAAGCTGAACGACTTTTTTCAAATAAATAGATACTTTATGATAAGTCCACCCAACGAAAAGAGTGGCTCTTTGTCAGCGAACAAAATCGATTTCTTTATTAATGTCGTAAAAAAGAAAGTGCCTTTTTGAGACCTTTTCTGATGGAACATATGACGAAGCAAAGGTTGGACAGAACTATTCAAATAACATCTTGAAAAGGCAAAGCATAGTCCCGCAAGCCACTATTCCGACATAAGGTTAGAGCACCAACTCTTATTCTTCTTTTCATTACGAAAGAAAATCTCTTTATTTTGGTGCAAATTCTTGGGACCTAATGATTTAAGAGTGTAGATTTGTAATATTTGGACTTTCAAGGATAGTTTATGTGGTTGCAAAAATTAAATTTTAATTGGTGCAGAATGCCAAATTTTAAAGTTGACGAAGTCGAATAATGGTTTTTAGGTACCTACTGGTTAACTTTCAGGAAATAATAGAAAACCTCATTTAGTTTCTTGATGTGAAGATTGTTCTTGGTGAAAGTTGTGCGTTATACAAGGATAATGTTGTTGGAATGGACATTAGTGAGCATATTGGTGTATAGAGAACCTTTTCATTTACAGCGAATGCATGGAGCAGGAATCACTCTGAAGAGCTTTTGTTACTGGAAGCACTAGGTTGCAGTAAAACCTGTTTGTTTTGTGCTCCTTGTTGGACCTTCACACAGAGCATGCCAAAGTGTTCTCCACGGGTAGCTTGTGAAGTAAAGAATTATTGGCAACATGATTGTAACTTGTAAGTCCCAATACAACCTGCAATGCTTTTTGTTGATTAGATCACGTGATTGTTTCGAATTGTGGTGGAGGGCACTATGATACACAAGCTCTTCCGACTTCCGTTGAATGGAGGATTGCATACACGGGTCCTTTTGAAGGTGGGTTTTCTCTGGACTCTTGAGATGCAAAGATCTGTGATGAAAAGCACAAGTTTGAGATTTAAATATTTATATGTTTTGAGTGATTAGTTGTAAATGATAATGAAACTTGGTAGCTTGAATAATTTTTGGTTATGACACTTAATCACGATTAGCGACTTTCCCCCTCTTCTAGTGTTAATAATTAAGGTATTAATAGGCCTGGAATTACTTCACCATCGTTTATACTTAACCCTGCCTACGTTCTTCAGAGCAAGTCCCAAGTCCAGGTTAAGGGTGAAAGGTTGCAGTCGGTTGATAGTCCGCTTCAAATTGTGTCGAGTCTCTTATGACATGAAGCCAACTTCAAATTTATTGAGTATTAGACATAGTTTTTTGTTGTAGTTACAATACTATTGTGCCCTGTTCATCAAGTTGATATTTGTTGTCATTTTTGTGTTCCAGTCATGTTCCTAGGTTGGTTGTATTTTTTCGAAAGTTTCCTTGTGTATATGTACAATTCTGGGACATATAAGCGATATCTTAAGTAATAAAATATGTGAAAAGGATGGAAAAAATTAATGAAAATACCAATTTGGCCTTTCCCATGATCAGTATTATGAATCATCCATTAAATTATGTGCAAAATTTTTATCTACTTCTCTATATCGTAGCCGGCCTCCGTTGAATGAATCCAAAACCATCTTGATCAGTTCTCACATATTATATCTTCAATAATTAGATTTTTCTTAAATTTAATTTCGTTCGGCTAAATAGACTTTAAAATTCCGAACTTCAAAATTGAGGTACAGCACAGGCTGCCCTGGCTTCAGAGGCTCCTACTATGCAATCACGATAGGTAAATTCACTTTGAGAATCAATACAATAAGATCTTTTCACTTTGTTCCATCAATCTCACTAAAAAACTTTGGGATTTTTCAAGGATCCTCTACGTCTATTGATTGTGCACAAGAAAGAGATCTCGTTTCACATTTTAGAGTATTTAGGTACCGGGTATGGTTTCTAAGTCTTTGATCAAGCCAAGGACCTCTCTACAAATTGATGTTTACGTCGACATGTGAACAAGTTAAATCTAGCCCTAGTTTGATCTTCATTATATTTAAAATATATTTTTTTCTTTCTTATTCTCAACTACAAATTTTTCAATAAAATAATAATATATGTAAATTCAAAATTTTTTCTTATTTTTTAATCATATATTATCAATCAATATATTATTTTAAAATGTAATTTTAGAAAAATAATAATAATAATAATAATAATAATAATAATAATAATAATAATAATAATAATAATGGGGTTCAAACATTTGTCGTGTCGAAAGAAAAAAAAAGGTAGTTGACATTTGACATGTTTACTTTCATAATTAGAAGAATATAGTTTTGTGTAATTTAAAAATTAAACAGAATTTTCCCCCTCAAATTATTGATAAATAATGACGTGTGACAGAACTTATTTGATTTTATTAAGAAGTTATATTTTTTTATAACGTACAGCGAGTGAAAATATTTGTTTAGTGATAAAAATAAGGATTAATTCATATGTGCAGAAGAAATTTTCGTAGAAGTTTTACACCCACTCACATGTATGGGGCCCATCGGAATAAAAAAGAACCCCCCTCCGCACTTTTTCTGTAAATGTAGCATATCTCAAAAAATAATTCTAGAGAGTTATATTTGACTTCCATTAAAAAAAAAATATCAATTTAAAATGTTCAAAAGACGGGAGCTATAACAGTTGATATTAGCTAAACAGAACCAAATCATGAGAACCTGGTCCTATCATGTTCGTATAATATGTTTTGTATCATACTTTACACGTACATATTTCTTATAGATGTTTATCGATCAAATCTCAACTCAAACATTTTAACCAAGAAAATCATCGTCGTCTAAATTTCAAAGAAAAATTATCTCGTTTTGAATAATGCAAATTTGAATAAGAAATATATATTAGAAAAAAATAAATCAAAAATCCCCCCCCCCCCTCCCCGCCCAACTCTCTTTTGCAGGGAATCTTTAGAAGAATTGCTTCGACGTGTAATTTTTCACAAACTAAGAGATTATGAAATTAAATCTTTACTCTTTTTGTTTCCTTGACTTATTGGAATCTGAATTATTAGCTAATTATTATATGTCTAATTATGTTATAACGTGTATCAGATATATTAATAAAAAAATAAATTGGAAATAATTACTTACCTTCTTACACATATGGTTTTTACTTTTGGTGCTAAGTTGGGATCAAAATCGACAATCAAATTTTAATCGCATATTTTCATAAGATCTACAACTTTTATCAGAAGTTTTGTCAAACAATCCCTCATCGTTGTTTATGAAGGTGTCTTCTATGCATATTGTTTCTTTTGAACTTTTTGGCTTCTCAATAAATTTAGAGTCCTAAAAATTAACTTTCATTTACCGATACGTATGTGACACAATCACTTATGCTCCAAAATGAAATATGTTATTTTAAAATAATTTTTTATCAGAACATCAAGATAAGTAACTTTGTAACTTATTTTTTATTTTAAAACTTGCCCTTTCAATTATAAGTAAACTTTTTAAAACTTAGTCAAACATGCTCTAACATCCCTCCAAAAGACCACCCATTTTCCTCCCAAATATTGCAACCAAAACGTGGGACAACACTATTTTTAACCGTTACAACTGATTTCTAGCGATGTGGGCCTATGCCCATGAAAAAAACAAAAAGCTTCGTGTACTAAAACCGTTACAACTGATTTCTAGCGCTATGCGCCTATGCCCATGAAAAAAACAAAAAGTTTCGTGTACTAATCGCGTGTTACATCTCGAGTCACAACTCTTTTCTAAACTAATCGAAATATTAATTTGAGATGACTTATTTTTATTTCAATTTTATCGAACTTTCACTCACGATTGTGCGAAAGAAAATATTTATCTATATACCATTCTTTTAATTCATGTCAAAGTTTAAATTATAACTTAAGCTGATTAATCCCTTGTTTGAATTTATTTAAATCAAAAATATATTTTTTAAAAATTCATTTTCAATCAGACATTTTTAAATAGAATAAAATTATATATAAATTTAAATTTTTTTTATTATTTTAACTACACATTTTTCAAAAATTACTATTTAAAAAAATAATTTTTTGTTTCAAAAAACCTCATTATAATGAAGCCAAATGGTCTATATATATATATATATATATATATATATATATATATATATACACATATTAAATGGAGTGCAAAACGTAAGAATAACTGTAATTAAAATATGAGAGATTTTTTCTAGATTTGAAAATTTAATCCAATTACCTGTAATCCCACCAATTCCACAATCCAATAATTTCGATTATCCCGTTCTCTCTCTACAGTTCTTCCCTTTCTCTATCTACAATTTCTTCCATAACTGGTACTTTGCTTAACGGACACCCTTCTTCCTTTTCTAACTAATCACACTCAAAGTACTTGAACAAGTAAAGAAGCCCCTTCCAAAAAAAAAAAA
>CAIGRN010179852.1:0-11586 GCA_903798345.1 Fraxinus anomala
GCTGGAAATAAAATAATGAAAAGAAGTATTAAAACAAACGTAACAATACAATGGGCACGATAACACTAGAGGTGCGTCCTTCCCGGTCCTCTTGTACTAAGAAAAGGTCATCTCAATGCTCTAATGCCCACATCGGATATGGACCGAACTGTCTCACTCACACTTCTATCACCAAGTTAGAACGAAAATTATCCAAGCTATTTAGATTAAGACTCTTGAAAGCAAAGAGAGAAGAAAGAAAATTAGAAATGGTACACTTTTTAAAGTTTGGTGTATGGAATAAGTTATAGAGTACTAGGATGAAAAGGGCTTTCAATTCTTTTATTAATTTGCATTAACATAAAAATGTCACAATGACATTAGGGCTTTGTAACCACCAATTCAATTGGAAAAATTAATTAAGGAATTGAAACATATTATTGTTGTTACCATTGTCATTCACTTCATTTTTCTCTAATATTTTTCCAGCATATTAATCAAACACCGAATTGTATGTCCTCGTTAATGTCTCTAGTAAACAAACAGAGATTTAGTATTTATTTACTATAATTAAAAAGAAAGAATTGAGAACAAACTTTTGAATACCAACTTCACTATGTTTGACTATATGTCAATTCTACCCTTACATATTTAATATAGTTATATATGTAGACGAGCTTCAACTTCATTTAATATCCATTTAAGTGTAATGTTCATTGCTCTATATTGGAGTACTCATAATTTTACATTAATCAAATAAAGTTTAATAACTTATAAAATCGAATAGATTTAATTTTATTATAATTATATAATATAATATATTAAAGGATGCATTAATATAATAGTAGATTAATTACAATATAAAATAATATTTATTTTAGTTTTAATATAATTATATATGTAGATGAGCTTTGATTTTAAGTGATTAAATTCAATTCGATTAATATAAAATTATGAGTACTGTAATATGGAAAATGAGCTCTATACTTAAAAAGAGACTACATGAAGTAAATTGTAATTATTCTATCAATAATGCCACCTTTAATAAATTATAATATTATTTCATATGTATATGTATATGTATATGTATGTATATCTATCTATCTATCCACACACACACACACACACACACACACACACATACACACACACACACACACGTGAGTTTCACTTAAAATCAATGCTCATCTACTTATATAATAATATTATAATTACAATATATATAAAAATAATATGTGAAGATAGATGAGAAACATTCAATTTATTTTGTCCTCATATAACATTTTCATTTAAAGATTATAAATTGCACGTTTAATTAATATAATAGATAATTTAATTATTTTAATACAAAGGACAACAAATTGAAAAGAAAAAATTACTTAAATGTGATCAATAGCTAGGAAGGAAAGAGTCGAAGATGGGAGAAATTATCCATCAATCTTAAAAACCTTACTAATTACTTCTAATAATTAGGTGTTACTTACTCTTCCCATATTTGATAAATAAAGGCTTCGAATCTCAATTACACATTTTCCACTAAAACCAAGTTTGAGAATTAATAAAAATTAATATTATGTGTTCTAAAAAAATATTAATATATTATTGGATATTTTATTATTATTGCATGTTCATTTTTGTATAAGGATTATAATCCAATTATTTATTAGATATAAATATATAAAAGAAAAAGAAAACTTTTGTTTTAAGATTTTCACTTTTATATCCGTTTTGAATGTAACTTTGGTTTTTAATTTAAAATAAATGTTATGAATTAACATAATGATCATGATTAGTCGTAAATTTTCTTTATTTTTTATTTTTTTCTAAATGTGTTTAGATAAAATATTTTTTTATTTTTACTTTTTAAGGTAAAAAGTTTATGTTATAGACAAAATGAGTAATTTTTTTATTTTGAAAATCATTTATGTACCTTTAGTTTACTTATAAGCAAACATTTTATACTTAGTCAAATATATATCTCTTGATCCGATTCTTCTTCGTGTCTGTTTATACTAAGTTGGTCGATGCCAGCTGTAATGATTGAAAATAGGGGTACAACCAATGTCCAACATAAAAAAATATTACATTTCAGTTTATTCAATAGTTTCACATTATATACATAATTTCATAAAAACTTTTATTTATATATATTATTTTTAATAATTTTAATTTTTCCTTAAACATTATTAAGTACCTTACTTTAAAAACATTACGCATATTATTCATTTAGTAAATAAGATGTGCAACGCACGTGCTAACTCCTACTCTCTATCAAATATAAAAATAAAAGTAAAAAATTGATCAATGAGTATAATACCTCAGATGAATTCCAGAGAACGTTCCAAGTTAGTAACATTCACCGGTGACGTCTGTCTAGCCAATGCTGTTGATGAATCATCATTCTCACCCGGATCCCGCCCTCCGCAGCACCAGGGACAGCATCCACCGGACCGGCCCCAGTAATTGCTGCAGCTGGTTCTGCATGAACTGATGCTGGTGCACTACCAAGCAACCGGAGGGTTGTATAACCTTTCACCAGCATTCCTCCGGGATACACCATCTCAATAATTTCTTACACGTTCATATTTTTGTTTGAAAATGACACGCTTCATTTTTTATTAGTAACATGTCCTTATCAAATTGTAACATCTGTATGAGATACCATACAATTTCTTATTTATCTTATATGTTCACATGCTCCATGTCGACCCGATATTTTGGCATCTGGTTCTAGAGAGTGTTGTATGATTTCCCTTAATAGGTTTCTGCTTCTATCCTTTTCTTTATCAGAATTTGTAAGAATCATAGAGTTGCATAGCTTAAAGGAGCATATTTCGTGCAATACAAGATTTAGTACTCTTTTTGGGTTATAATCTAATTTACCGAAAGGTTAGTCACTGCAGGCACTTGATTGCCATTTAGTTAATTATCATTGTTCACCCACATAAGATTCATATACTTCTGTGCTTCTCCTATTGCTTTATTCTTCATCTAGAATTGTTGGTACTATTATCTTGTTCAGCCTTCCTTACACACTGAATATTTGCTTAAAAACCATAACAATGAAAAACGTGCACAAAAACTGCACAGAATATGAACATTTTCTAATTTTTGTTTTGTTCAGGAAACCTGGTGAGGAAAATTTGTTATTGAACATGTGTTCATCCGGAAACAAGGCTGAAATTTTTGAGTATTTGGAACGAGAAAAACCGCGGCTTCACAAACTGTTGAGTGTTCAGTTAGATCATTTGGAGTTTGAAATATTGAATTTGTTAGAATTTGGTTAAGAAAAAGTGACAAACGTTTATTTTGTATCAACTGTGGCCAAATATTCGGATAAGTTTCCATAATCAAATCACAAAAGTGAATAGACTAACTTGTTCTGTTTGTTGAGTAAATAATCGTAGTATATTTGAATCTCAAAACATACTCCCGGATGAATGAAAAATTGTTGTCCCAAGATTGGAGGAAAAATGGGAATTCAGCATATAACCCCCCGGCTCGAGCGCCCAGGCTAGTTGGTAGCTAGTAGTGGTGTCCCTGCTATGGGCACTGGAGCAGCGTGCTAGGTGGCCAGCGAGCGGCATGAAGGGCTGCGTCCCTTCATGAAACGAGCTAAATTTTGGAGTGTGTCTTTCCAACAACAACCCCTTATCTTCTATAAATTGGACATCCTTGATGCACAAAATTCATTCTCTATCATTCTCTTTGACTACTTTGCATCAAAACACTTGAAAAATCATTGTTTTCTTGTATCAAAGTTCATAGTTTAGTAGAGAGAAAATTCTATTTTGAGTTCGTCATTTCCTTGAAGTTTGAAGTGCTTCTACTGCAATCAGAATCCATTGTATTTTGAGAGACGATTATGAAGACTTTATTAGCACCGTTGCAAGGCAAATTCGTCTTAAAGACAAAGTATTAAATACTTGCCTAGGGTTTTGCATTCTTCATTTCTTTCATAAAGTTTCTACAACTTTTGTTCTTTTCCAAGCAAGTGTTGTAATTTGTTATTTTATTGTTAAGTTTCAATTTTGATTAGCAAAACACACTCACACATACCCAAAACAGAATTAACATCAGTCTTATCTGTTTTGTGTCCCGAAAAAAATAGTGATTGAATATCTTCCCTTTAAATGCTGCTTGAAGCTCTCGCATCCCAATTTGATCTGAAACAGTACAGGAGCTGTGATCTCCTTCCAGCTAGCTGGATGTCTGGGCTTGATATGCTTTTTACTTGCAAATTTGCACCGTATGCTCATATTGTGCATAGAATGTTCAAGAATCTTGCTTTATCTTCTCTTTGGATAAACAAATTTGGTGCGGGTACCCAATTTATCGAATACCTGTCAGCCTGATTCTAGGGGATCTGGAGGCATCTTTTTTGATTTTTTCATTCCATTTCTACAGCGAATTCTAGCGAGGACCATGGCAATATTGTTGATTCATCTTCGAAGATTTCTTTTCCAGTTTGAACCCTTGCTTCGTTCAAGTTGAGAGGTTCAATTTTGAGTCTCCGTGAACCACATGAATGCAAGCGTTCGCTTTAGCAAGCTGCTGAATCTTGGCTTCAGCATTTGCGCGTTGGTCTCTCCACCTCCCAATTTTATCGTGCCCGCCCTTGAAAGAGATGATGGGGCCCACAAGTTTCTTGATCCGCCCAAATCTCCTTATAGTGGGCACAAGTTGTGCAAACATCGTGTAGTGCTAATTATTCGTTTCATTTTTTGGAAGTTAAATAAGTTCTTTCTTCATGATCAGATGATATTTCACTAGATTTCTGAGAGTTTTTTGCAACCATACTGCGCCAATGCTAGCTGGGACCTTAGATAGGAGTTGTTTAGTGGCGTCCAAAAGAAACATTCGTGTGCATGTCCCCTTGTGGCTAGATGATCATGGCCTCCTAGTTTGATTAAAAATATAGTTTTTGAGTTATTTTTAATTGGTCCAATTTATATTTCTTAAGAAAAATAGCAGTGTCAATGTGGGCTTTCACACACAATAACAAGAAAAACAATAATATTAGTCAATACATCATTAAATTTCATGGTCCATCTTTTGAATGCCAAAATCATTTCATCATAGTTAGTAGTATAGCGGTGCCAAAGCTCCAAAATGGGACTTCAACCGGATGCCTAACAGGAGAAAAAGAAGAGATATTGATGGAAGCGAAAATAACAAAATCTCTAGGAAAAAAGGAATAACAAGCTTCAATCAAACAAGCGAAAGAAGAAGTGAAGAAAGAAATAATGTCTAACTTTAAATAGCTGACAGGAAACGAAATAGAAGTGTCCCCAAAGAAAAATGATAATGGGGGATGAGGTGTGACACATGACACAAGTTTTGTGAGAGTGCTCTTGAGAGACCCTTTTAATGTAATAGTGATCAATGTACGCATATCCTAATCGGAGGACCCACATTATCGACGATAAATTTTAAAATCTATAACTATTGAAATTTTAACACATTCTACATTGAGGAAATTTCTCCCGTATGACATGAAATGAATTGTTTCCACCTATTTTTGAATTTCTTATTAATGTCCATTATTGAATTTTCTTGACAGGTACACACTTGTCTCTTCAAAAGTGTTCCAAAGTTCTCCTCTTTTGCACAAATTTTGAACAATATAAACATTCTCGTCAAACAAAGCAAAGTTGATGAGAATTTTTAGATCATAGAACCTCACTCTTTTTTTTGCACGAATTTTGAAACATCTATACAGGGACGAACATAAGATCGTATTTTAGGTGGGCTAAAGATCAGACAAAGTAAGCAAGTGATGGAAACAGTAAATTTTATTCTATGCGGGCTGTACATGGACTCAGCTAATATTATTTCAGACAAATTGTGATCATATTTCTTTTGTCAAGCTAGCTTTCTGTTATAGCATGAGGTAGTCATCGTGTGGGTTTGTTTCTGCATATAGATATTTATGTGAAAGTATGCAAAGTTGACGAGAATTTTTAGTCCATTTAGATATTATTTCTCTTCTGTTTGCACAATTTTCGAAGCATTTAAGCATTCTTGTTCACTAGAAAAAGTTGACAGTTTCTAGTCCTTAGGGTTGTTTGGCATAACTTCTACTTATGCTTCAACTTCTCATAGATAAGGATTGCAAAATATTCTTCACCAATCACCAGTGACCCATCCCAAATGGGGTAAAGAATCCCTACAGGCTACCTGGTTAGATAAACTGGCTAGGACATAAAATAGGGTTGTGCTATGGGTACAATTAGGTTGTTTGGCATAACTTCTACTTGTGCTTCAACTTCTTATAGATAAGGATTGTGAGATATTCTCCCCCCGTGACCCATCCCAAATGGGGGGCCTTGACATCAACAGGGGGCATCGGGTGTCCATAATGGACACACCTATGGGTACAATTATGTACCCATAGCATTTTCCCATAAAATATAGTCCTTATCTCAAATCCGTGAACTCATCATGAATATTTTATTTTTATGTTTTTTCTATTGATATCCAATTTAAAAGTAAATAAATAAAGAATTAAACGAGGTAGTGAACGGAGATATGTCAATTGAGCTGTTAAAACTCCATGATATAATCAATTATTTTAAAATATATGCTATTGGAAGAATTATACAACTATATATCCAAAAAGCTTAAACCCCACTGTACAATGTTTGCACAATCTTTGCTCAACATGTGCCCACTAAGGAGATTTGGGCAGATTGAAAAGCCCAGAAACATTCAAGACTAGTGATTATTCAAACTCAAAAGTAAAGTACAGAAAATAAACGTTTGCAAGAATAAAAAATCAACACGAGAATTGTTTCAGACGAAGCTCCAGAGGCTTGGCGACTTCTTCTAACTCCTAATCCCATATTGAGCATCCATTGTAAATGAATAAAGCTCGGTTGCACTATGAAGCCAAAAATGACAGCCAATTTACAATAGGTTCCAATATTACAAAGATCAAGTCACAAGAAGACTTATCTTTAAAGAAAACTCCAGATCGAACACTAGCCACCACTCACAACAGAATACTCAAAACCCTAGTCTAAAATATACAGCAAGAAGAATCACTCAAACTCTTCACGCAACTCACTAGGAACATCAAACCAGACTACAGATCAAAGTATTACAGTGCTTCGAATGAGATTTTCAAGCAATAAAGAACCAAAAATGAGAAAACCCTAACTTGAAGGAAGAACTCTCTCAACCCAAGTCAGAAATTGTATCCAAGTGAAGAGTCCCAGTCCCAAACGAGGCTTATAAGTTCATAACCATCCTAGATCCAACGGCCATCACAATGCCAAGTGTCACAATCTTGTTCAAAGTCTCCACTAAAAGAGTAGTGTTTAACAAACACAATTTTAACATAAATTTTGGAAGCACACGTTTCATAGGTTCAAGGTTTGAAACTTGATAATCTTTACCTTGCTACCAAAATTTGGTTCATAGTGCAGCCTGGAGCCTCACCAGCAGTTTACATTTTCATTTGCTCCATGTACCTGTACGTTTAATTCAAATTATCAATAGATAGCAGCTTTAAACAATTTTGAAATTTGCTTAAAGGTATCACTTTAGTTTCCATGTTAGAGGGATTAAATTGGGTAGCAATTTTACCAATTCTAAGTATCCTTTTTGAAATAACATCTCTTATAAAATGATATTTTATATCAATATGTTTTGTTCTATCATGGAATATAGAATTTTTACTCAGGTGTATTGCACTCTGATTATCATTATAGTCAACAATCTCATTTTGTGTAAAACATAGCAACAAGTTTAGCTTTGTATCTAACATTATTATTGACCTATTCCCCTTTCTTTATTTCATAGATCCATTTACAATCAACCAATTTCTAATCTTTTGGTTTATTAACCAAATTCCACATTTTATTTTTGTAAAGAGAAGTCATTTCTTCTTCCATTGCAGCCAACCACATTTTAGAATCCATACAATTTAAGGCATCGTCATAGGAGTTTGGTTTAGTTTCAGTTTCTTCTTGATAGGTGAACAAAGAAACAAAATCATCATCGTTAAACCTAGAAGGGGCCTCATTTGGCTTCTTTTGCATATCTCTTATGAGTTGATACTCATCTAGGGGCAAAGTTACAAAATCAGTTAGGTCAAATTGATCAATTTCTTGATCATAATCAATTTCATTTAAAACATTATCATCAATATGACCAATTTCTTCCTCTGTGGGTACATGATTAGTTTGATCTAGATTATCAGGCTTCCCCTCAATTTGAACATCATTTTGGAGTCAAGTTTTCCATATTTCCTTCCAAACATGGCATAAGAAATTCATTAAAAATAACATATTTTCTAACAAAATAACCCTATAACCTCTTTTTTCTTTAACCCACAGCCTGTATAATTTTACATTTTCGACATAAGCCAAGAAAACACATTTAAGTGATCTAGGTTCAAGTTTTCCTATATTTTGATAAGCATATGCAACACAATCAAAAATTTTCATATAGGAATAATCAACAAGCTTTGTGTTCACACAGATTCAGGCACATTAAGATTTAAAGCACTAGTATGATTCATATTAACAAGATATGAAGTAGTTTTAACAGCTTCCTCCCAAAATAATTTAGACAAACCTGAACTTAAATGCATGCATCTGACTTTGTTTAAAAAAAAATTATTCATTCTTTCAGCAATGTCATTTTTTTAACTTGCATATGTCACAGTTCTATGTTTTAAGATGTCATACAACTTATAGAAATTATTGAACTCATAATTGTAAAATTCTAAACCACTGTCGGTCCTTAAAGTTTTAATATTCAAATCAACTTGATTTTCTATTTGGGTTTTTCATTCCTTAAAAATAGCAAAGGTTTCATCTTTTATCAAACATTGTTCATAATTAGAAAATTCACCAATGTTCATTTTCCCAAATACTTCTTTATTTTGCAAAGACTTTAAGCTTTTCTTTCCAATGTGACCAAGTATATTGTGCCATAATTTTGAAAAAAATGAAATTACCATCTAAAGCTACTGTTGTTAAACCAGTTAAACGTTTAGCATTAAGGAAATAAAGACCATGTCTCTTGGGGGTAGAAGTGATTAAATCACAACCCTTAAATACTTTAATGTCTTTGACCCAATTTAATGTCAAACTCCATGTCATCTAGCATACTTAGAGACATTGAGTTTCTTTTAAGATTAGGAAACAATCTAGTACCCTTATGAAGTAGAATCTTTCCATTTTCTAAAAGCAATTTAATTGTTTCCATTCCTTTTACTTTATAGGTCATATCATTTTTCATAATAAGTTGCCCTCCTTTGATTTTTTCAAAATCCAGAAATCGATTTTTGTTAGGACGCATATGGAATGAACAACCTGAATCAAGAATCCATTCTTGATTTAAGTTATTTTCCATATTTACAAGAACTAGTCCATTATCATTGTTCATTTTATTGTCATAAGCCAACACTGTATTATCCTCATCAGATTTCCTTTCCTTTAAATCATTTTGCTTTTTAAAACAATTTATGGCAATATGACCCATTTTACTACAATAGTAACATTTATTTTCTTTTGTCTTATTTTTGGATTTATTTTTATCTCTCCATTTCTTTCTAAAATCATTTGAATATTTAGAGTGAAAAATTAGATTTACCAACACTTCGTCTTTTGCCAAAGATCTTTTCAACTTTGACTATTAATAGATTCAGATTTAAGCTCAAGAACTCTATTCCAAAGGGCATTACTTATAATTTCAATAGTGAGTTCAGCTCTACAATATTCTAGAGCATTCTTAAGGTCTCTATGTCTGTTACTAATGGAGTTCAACAAAATCACAGCCAACTGATCTTTCGAAAAAATTTCATCACAGTTTGCTAGGTCCTAGGCTAGTTTAGTATTCTTTGAGGTTGTGGAGTTTGTCGGGGAATGAAGAGAGATAAGGTTTTAAGGTTAATGATTTTGTCTTTGAGGAATATGTAAATATCCATTTTGTTATAATTGACAATAATCAAGACTAGGAACAAATTATTGATTTAGATCTTGTTCTAGAACCAATTTCAGATCAAGACAATATTTTAGAACCCTTTATACACAATAAAGAAATTGTTTCAAAATAACAAACTCAACAATCTTAAGAACAAATGACATTAAGAATATCCACTATAGAAACGAGAAAGGTAATTATGGAAGACTTTATAGTCTTTCTCCAAGAAAATGAGGATGGCATTGGATTGGTGGAAGAAGATCCAATTAACTTTCATCAAGCCATGTAAATGGATAATTCTCAAAAGTGGAATGATGTCATGAATGAAGAGATAAAGTTCATAAGTGACAATGACGTTTGGGAACTCGTCTCATTGCCTGAAAGTATGAAATCCATTGGTTGTANAAGTGACAATGACGTTTGGGAACTCGTCTCATTGCCTGAAAGTATGAAATCCATTGGTTGTAAATGGACATTTAAAATCAAGAGAGATTCGAAGGGTGATGTGGAGAGATATAAGACTCGTTTTGTTGTAAAGGACTTTACTCAAAGGAAATGCATTGACTTCAAAGAGACTTTCTCTTCGATTTCAACGAAAGACTCTTTTAAGATTATTATGGCACTTGTGCCACATTTTGAATATAAAGACGACGTTTCTCAGTGGTGACATTGACGAGATGATTCATAAGGTGCAACCGAAAAACTTTAGGTCAGGAGACCCAAAGAAAATGGTTTGCAAATTAAAGAGGGTATCACAAATTTCGTTTAGTAATTACCTTTTTTTGATATTGAGATAAATGTATTTGATGATTGTGTATATCACAAGTTCAGTAGGAGTAAGCATATTTTCCTAATATTGTAAGTCAATAATATAATGCTTGCGTGCCATGATAAAGGCTTATTGCACGAAATCAAGAGATTTCTGTCAAGGAATTTTGAAATGAAAGATTTTGATGACTTTTTTGTGTTAGGAATATAGATATACCAGGATCATTCTTAGGGTATTTTTGGATTATCACAAAAGAGCTATATAGATAAAATTCTTAAGAGATTTAGGATGCAGAATTGTAAACCAGATGATACCCCTATTCCTAAGGATACACTTGAAGAAAAGTAAATCCAGAAAATTTTCTATGCTTCAGCGATTGGGAGTTTAATGTATGCTTAGGCTTGCACACATCCGAATATAGTATTCATTATTGAAATATTGGGCAGATATTTTAATAATTCTGATGAATATTTGGAAAGCAGCCAGCAAGTTACTCAGTTTGAAAGATCACTTTAATTATTTTGTGATAATAGCAGTATTGTATTCCAACAGGAGCTCGATGATGTCAAAATTTATAGACATCAATTTTCTAGTTGCTAAGAAAAGAATTTAGAATTGTCAGATTTCTATATAGCATATTGGGATAAAATCTATGATTATAGACCCGTTTATGATCTATGTCATTTGATTATATTGATATCCGTGATCATTGATGGGTTTGCTTATGATACTTGTAAAAGACCACTTTGGTTTCATATTGACTTAATCAATGGACGAGATTGTTCGGAAATGCTTTTGGTTATGATAGCAAAAATTTTGACATCATAATATTATACACATTTATAAGGTAACATATGTGGTTAAAGTGGAAGATTGCTAGAAAAAAATTAATTTGTCATGTG
>CAIGRN010179853.1:0-56304 GCA_903798345.1 Fraxinus anomala
TTACTTGTCACGATCCGTACATTTGCGGAATTTCAACGAACATGTATCATTGTTATTTTTCTTTGTGTGGTTTTATTATCTTACATTTTTGTTTTTGGTCTGGTGTAAATATGAAGAAAATAATTTAGATGAAAGAACTACTCATTTTAATAAGATTGACATTGTAAAATAGAGATCCAATACTCAATTTAATGTATATAAATATCATCTTATAAAATTTACGTAAATTATGTACTAATATTTTATTATCGTTAATGGATAAACATATTTCATTACGTCTCCTACGAAAATTTGCAAGGAACCACGATGCAATACTAATATTTTTAGCTTGCTAATGTTGAAAAGGTCAAAATAAAAGAACCACGATGCATAAAAATGTGTTTAATAAGATGTTATACTCGATAGGACTGTGATGCACTAAAATGCAATGAAATTTATTTATTATCATGTATAATCTTGTTCAATATAAATCCAAAATTTTAGCAAGATTTTTAGAGTTCCACGACAAATGAGGAACATCTGAGAATATTTAGTGACAATTAAGACAACATTTAAAATTCAATGACAATTGGGACACATTTGTTAAAGTTATCTTATCTATGCTTGATAAGTGTAGTTTCTATACTTATTAGGAGTCCTAAATGATAATATTTTATTATTTTTGGACGCATTAGGGGTTTAATTTGTGTTATATTGTGTTTAATAGGTAAACTTGATGATTGGGTGAAGAATTGGAAGGAAGAACGGAAAAATGATGAAATCCAAATTATGGGGACTAAATTGCAACATTTCAATAGTTGTGTCGGATTGAAAGATGGCTATTCAAGAATGTCAAGGGTTAATTGGAGGTGAAAGAAGCCAATGAGATGAAAAAATTGTCAAAAATGATCAAAATATACACTTGAAAAAACTCAGAGACCAATATACAATTTGATCCTAAAATGGCAATGCCATATGTACACATGATGCAGACCATGTGTACACTCAAACCTTATTTAGGTTGATTGAGGTTATTTGAAATCTATTGTGTGTACGCACCAAATGAACCATACGTACACATGGTTTAAAAACCTGGGAAAAAAATCGTATTTTCTTATTTTGTTTTGGAACTTTTGGTATACAATCTTTTGACACTCTATATATACCATAAGCCCTCCAAAATGTGGGGAACCTTCTTAAACCTAAAAAAAATCATAGATTCAATTTTCGAAGCGAAGAACAAGGCTAACAACGTGGAATAAAGGTGAATTGCATAGGATATTGAAGATTATTCGTCCGTATTCAAGATTCACATAAAAAAGGTGAAAAAATCCTAATTATTTATTATTTATTCTTTTCGGGTGATGATTTTCCAATTGTTCTTTTGTAATTCAATTCTAAGCATGTTAGATTAGTTTTTCAATTATATTGGATAAGTGTTTGAACCCTATTTCCGTTTATATCAATTCAATACATTAATTTAAGAAGTTCTTGTATTGTTTGATTGATTTTATATATTCATTGCACTATTTGGTTGTTTGATCATCAATTGAATAATTAATTGCTTGTTGTAGTATAGAAATACTCACAATGAGTCTAGAACGTGATAAAATCATTTCAAATTATGAATAATCTTTCACACAAACAATTTTATTGATAATCTAAACTAAATGCATGACTTTCATATGAATGCGGATTAAGAATATGATCGTCTCGTGTTAGTCATAAGTTGGTATATTTTGAGAAAGAGTACTAACATATTAGCTTTATCGATTGTCAAAATGCATGAATTGAATATATTAATTATTGAGAATTGAAATAGATGAAAATCGGGGGATGCATGAATTTAATACAAGCATTCACATAGATAAAACACCATATTTACTTACTTTCTTATAGTAAAAATCAGTATAAATAATAAATAACAAAGCCCACTCTTTTGAAATTGAACAATGCTTTAAATGTGGCGTGTAAAAGTTATTCGTCAAATTTTGACAATCATAATAAAACTTATTGGTTGAGAATTTTATATCAATTTTTTTTAATCCGAATTTATGTATCTCAACCCACTTTTTCTCTTTTTTTGATTTTTTACGAATAATTGAGATTTTATTCAAATTCAAAGGGAACAATAATTATATTTAAATAGGAATAATTTTTTTTCTTCAAATAAAACATATAAAGTGCAATAATTAATTTTTTGCAGCTTTACATAAGCTAATAGCATAAATAAGAGACTTTCTATTTTAAAAAAACATATTTTACAATTTAACGAGCATATATAAATTTTAAAAATAAAATTTTTTCAATATTCTAACAACCTCTTTATCTCACACTTAAGTTTACTACTCTCAATATACATTTATTATTTTTTTTTCTATCTTTTGCTTTCACCAATTTGCTTCCAAATTATTATATTATTTCCCTTCATTTTCTTTGAAAATTGAAATATTTTGAATATATTTAATTTTAAAAAGTCCACACTCTATTTTAAAATGTTAATTTGAATAGTCTTTTGGAAAATAATTTTTTACAAGTTAACTTTTTAAAATAAATAGCATTTTACTTTTAAAGAAGGCACTGATGATGCCCTAAACATGGTAACAACAAAATAAGAGTAAACTGGCAGATGACTTGTCTAAACATCATTTTCTTCTACGTATTAATTTAGGAAGAGTTAATTTAATCAATAACCACTAAATTTTGCTATGGTAACTATTTGCTCATTGATTTTTAAAAAGTTATTCGTTGTTCACTAAACTTTGCTATATGTTATTATCTGCTAATTGAACTTTAAAAATTTACTCGTTGCTTACATAAATTTAAACAAAACTATTCGCTGCTCACTGAACTTTGTTTTAGGTAACAATTATTGAAATGATACAGATAATTAATGGATAACTTCATTCAAATTTGGGTGAGCGACGAGTAACCTTTTAAATTTCGATAAGCAAGTGGTAACCTATAACAAAATTCAATGAGCAAAGATTAACATTTTGAATTTCGATGAGCAAGTAGTAATATATAGCAAAGTTTAGTGACCACCGATTAAATTAACTCAATTTAGGAATGAAATTGAATATTCGCAACTTGCACAATTATTATTGTTTTTAAAATATAGGATATACAAAAAAACAATATCACTCAATTTATTATTGTTTAAAAATTTCTGCAATAAAAAAAAAAAAAAAAAAAAAGAAGAAAAATTCAATATCATGACAAACCACATGTGACGCTTAACTAGTCATCAAATTCGTAGTTGAACCCCTCGATTCAACTCAAATTGTTGGATCCTTCGCTAATTCTGTCTACTATTATCCAATCTTTCCTACCAAGCATTATGGCATGTCTAATCGATTTTCTAGGACAAAAAGAACATCATTACAAGAAAGTTCCAACCTCTTTTTTTTTTTTTTTACTACATCAACATGACCTTTAATAGTCCCAAGTTACCACGAAATATAAAAAATGTGCATAGGAAACTTACATAAAAGTTGCTCGAAATCCACACCGAGTAATGAAATATGTTTCCAACACCATTTTCCATTTCTCTGTGAGGTTGCTAACCGCGCAAGGGCGACATCAACAACGAATCCAACGATAACAAGATATTTCTACAAATCATTCGATATCCCAGAGAAATATGCAGCCCACCTAAATTAAGTTTGCAATGCACAACAGGTTCTTCAGGAGGAACTCACATGGCACCAATGACAAGAAAATGCTGACCTAAAAGCAAATGGCATTGGCAACAGCTGATGAGTTCTAGCCTGAGATTATACAACCTGCTCAACAACTCTTCAGAGAAGATTCTCTGTGATTTTGTTCCAGGTTCCGCAGTAGAATTCTTGCGAAGATTTTTGCTTCGAGTGGACCACCTGTTGCGGCTGCTGCAGCTCGAAGCACCCGTGATGCTCCAGCATTTTGCAGAAGGCTCACGTGATGCTGCGCATGACGACCCCCCGGCATGGTAAACTGCAATCAAAAACAGAAATTAGCCATGGATATTAAAAGTAGGACAGTTTAATATCTGTTGTTATCACAGATTTCCCAGCACTGTTAGACACACGGAGAGAGAGTAACCGTCTACCTGAAGAAGAGCAAATGCAGCACAAGCCTTTAGTATTGAAGAAGGATATCGCAGCATGGAAACGAACCTTCCAATCTCAGCTCCACTGAGTAAAAAGAGAAGGGAAAATAGAAGACATTAAATTAACAGAATAGAATATAGCTATACAGGAAACTGTGTTTTAGGTCTTATAAGGAACAAGTTGACGAAGTTTGTAGAAGTATATATACGAGGATAGAAAAAAATTGGTCAGACTGAAGAAAATATTGATGACGGTATGGAGCCGGGAGTATTCTGTACACATGCACATATAAAGAGAACTTTGGAACTTCAAACTGGACCCTAACTTATTTGACCAAAAGAAGGTGTATTTTCGCTTGTTCAATCACAAAAAGGAAATTTACGAATGCCATTAAATCACTACCACCTCTCCACCACCCCAGCCCCTATCTGGATGTCCACCCCCTACCACCGTATCCAAATTTTAAATTTTAACCCCTATTAATCCCCAACTCATACTTTCTGATCCCCAAATTATCAATCACTTGCCAATTTGGAAGAATAGTTAATACCAAAAGATCAATTTCATGTATTCAATGTTTCCCACATAGCCAACCCAATACATAAGAAATTATAAGGATTTTTACGCCGACGTATTTGGTGAAAAACAACAGCATCAGAGGCTGAAAGCTGGACAGAGAGGATCAAGTGGGGGCAGTTGTCAGTGGGGAAGGGATTAGAAGTGGCGGCTGTGGACCTCTGGGTAGAGAAGGGCTAGATGATGCTAAATGGGAGTTGAGAAGTGGAAAAAGAACGACAAAAGGATGAGTTAAGGTTCTATTTTAGTCATTTTGATAAGGTTCTTATCGACCCAATCATACCAAAAGGATGAGATATTTAAACCTTCAACAATACTAACCGGAGCTTCTGTATAGAGAACTGCATGCAAAACTTATATTTGTTTAATGAGGAGTTGAATTTCTTAATAAGATTGGATTTAGTATCGTGGGACATAAATATATATATAAAAAAAAGATCTAAACAAACTATAATTTACAAGATAGCCAACTTCTGAAACTCTAAAATCTAAGTGTAAGTAACTAAATGCTACGAGTTAGGTCATCAAGACACCTGTTTTCAGATAACATTTTTTTTAAAACATAGTCGTTAAAACAGGTAATTACAAGCAAATATAATTGTAACTTGAGAGAGAGAGGGAGAGAACCTGCATCTCAGGTGACCAGCATCTTGAATGCGAACAGAATTCGTTACTTGTGTCAATGCCGCAGTGGCCGATGATGCAGCAGCAGCAGAGAATGCTTGAGGATTGGAAAAGGATAGGATAAAAGCTTCAATGTGTATTAAGGCCAATCTTCTAGACGCATCTAAGCTTACACTCTTTGAAGTGCTTTCTGTAGCAACTAGATCCAGTCTGCAGAAAATGTAAATCTTCATCATTTGTTGCCAAAACAAGCCATTCCCAAAAGATGGAGAAAGAGACAGAAGCAGGAGCATAGAATAGATAAAATAGAAGATGATCTCTAAATAATAATCCACAAAAATATCATAAAGTTGCACCTTTTCTTGATAAAGGAAACTCAGGAATGGTTAAGACTTAATCCATTGGAAAAATATGCAGTAACAACAATAAACTAAACTTTTTTCCGGCTAAATGGAAGCTTCAATTTGAAGTAAACCCCTTTTTCAAGCCTTCAAATATAAATTATGCTCATGACAATTTGGGCAATTGGATGAGTACTTAAACTGAGATGATTCTTACCCAAAAACAAAAAAGAAAATAAGAAAAATGATTGACAGTGAAAAAAAGCTTTACAAGGAACAACAGTTGGAATCATTGCACTAATTATGCCCAGGGAATGTAGTAAATGGAATCTATAGAATCGTTATCAATCAAATATTGCAAAACTTCCGGTATTTATATTTTACATGAGTTCTACAAGCATAATCAATTGTATCTACTCAGTACTATACTTGGAGGAGACCGTGTAACAAGAACCGAGGCTTGAATCTCTTTATCCATGAATGTTGAATTACGAGCTCATCCATATAAGTAAGCTATTGGAAAGGTAGTAATCTGTTGGTTTATATTTTATGCACATATGTAATGCGAAAAGGGAATTTGAGATTTGAACTGTGGATCCAGGTTAAATCCCCATATCATCTTTAAAAATAATCCATTCTCTATTTTCAATGTATTAAACTAGTTCTTGGCTTCTCGAAATGTTTAATTCCAGTTATGCTGCAATCTCTTCCATCAAATAGCGATCATATAGCTTTGTTTTTTAACTATGATTCCAGAAAGTGGATGATAAGCTTGATCAGACCAAAATATAACAAAATACGACCACATACTATTGCTGTAAGGAAGAAAAGTCAGCTTCGCACAATCAAATATGAAAAGAGCTAAAACCAAACTATATTTGTTCCAACACTTCTCTTAAATAAGTAACTTCTCTTTTACCATTCTTTCATCCTGTCCATGCATTCTCTCAATTTTGTCTTTTCTACGGAATGTATCTCGTGAATAGTGAAGTAAAAACTGCATGATACGTTCCAAAATTATTAAATAATTAAAAACCATATGATACATATGTTCCAAATCATTAAATGGAGTCAGCTACATATCATAGTTTTAGACCCAATATAAGCAGTGCAACGGATATTGGAGTTAAAACATTGTTTTGCAGGTCAAATCTTCAATAATCATAAACCCAGAGAGAACAATATCTATCAGACTCGTTGATTTACAAGTTCGGACTGATGGTGAGAACTGGTTCTGGGCCTCCATAATATCATAGTTATACAGGAAGGTGAAGTATAAAATGAACTGCTTATGGAGTAATAGTAAAAGTATGGGAAAGGGTCCATAGAGGATTTTCAGAGGTTTCCAGTGTAATGTACTCTTCAGATATAAGCATTTAAAAAATCACAGAAAGATCTTGAAAAATCTTGCTCTCATACATCATATATGTTCAATATTGTTTGGCCCCCATTAAAATTATAATTTATTTTTCTCTCTCTTCTTATCAACCATAGATTCTCTAATAAAATAATATTATACGTAATCCAAGAACTTTTTCTTCTTTTTTAACCACATTAAAAAAAACAATATTTCAACTATTAAAAATTCGAATAATGGAGGCAAAACGGGGGCTTACATAATTACAGAAATATTTTGTCAGAAAATAAATCTCGGCTGAATCACCTTTTTACTCTTTGGCATACTGATTCTATTAAAATGTATTGCTTCTTTCAACAGACGAAGTTGTGCTTCCATGGTCAAACATCATTATTGTGACCTATTACTGACTTACATGGGCAAGTAAATTTTTATTTTTCGTACTGAAAAGTGATCATTAAGAATAAAACTTATTTTTCAAGGCAAAGAACAGGGGTCTGTCCATCATCTCGATACTTGCCCAAGCAATCATTATGAGCACTTTATGTGATTAAAACCAAGGATAATCAGGTAAATGACCTCGCTCTCGTCAAAACGTGAACTATGAACAGTCGAGACTAAATTGGTGACAAAGCTTATTCTTCTGCTCAAATTCTAAAACAACCCGCCGAAACTTATTCGCAGGTGCCAACTACACACCACCGCGTTAAGGTTAGAAGAACCTCCATTTTGTAACTGGTGACATCTACAATTCGTTCCCTATTTACTTTAATGAAACAGGCAATAAGAAAGATTTCAATGAGCGTTTTTCCTTCACATAAAGCCTAGGCATAATTTACTAACAATGTCATCATAAAAAGAACAATGAAAGGAAATGTTAAAGAAATACTTATTTAAATTTTCAGAGTAGACATCCATTAATGGAAGAAAAAAAGAAGACAAGTTTAACGATATATATAAATCTCATTGAGGCCAGCCACCTTTCAACATCCGAGGTCCAATTATGATAAACTATTATGATACATCCTCGCAGCAAATTCATTTTTCTAGTAGCATATATTGTCCATTTCAAGGAAAAAGGGAACACGAGAAGACTAGAAAAGGAGGAGAAAAGACTATTTTATTCTTGTGTCTGGTTTCAAAAGATTAAATACCTTCCATCAAACATGTATGCCAGAGCCAGTGCCGACATGAAGCGGGCCATTTTTGATACAGAAGAAGAACAAAGACGAACCAGGGCAGGAACCCCACCTTCCTCTACAATACGGAGAGCATTACCAGGATTGAAAGCAAGATTCCAAAGAGCTCCAGCAGCTGTCTCGTGGACATCCTAGTTGATGAATACATCGAGATCAATCCAGATCCCACAGCAATAAAAAACAGTCTAAACAAGAGAAACAAGAATATGTAGCAAATCAAGCATTGTATCAGATTTTCATGTAAAGATCAGTATGTGTATGTCTGCTGAACAATCGATGCTTTATGCCAATGAACAATTACAATTACTCCACAAATCAATTTGGTATCTAAGGCATCAATAAGAACAAACCTTTTATCGAGATTTGGAAAAAATTTCAGTCCTGAATTCACAGTAGCTGAATTACAAATTTTCTGAATCTTAATCCTTCATAATCTTTTGAGAAACTTCACTTCTCATGTACAAGATTTAAGTAAAAAGGTGGTTCAGCCGATTTGAGTACCTTTTAAAACTTCACTTCCCCTTAAATCTAGGCTGAATCACCAATCTGTTTGACTCCCACAGTACTATTTGAAGTCCTTTTGGAAACTCAAACCATTTAAGAATGCAAGACTCAAGAATACAAGCCAAGTCTCTCATGTGACCGTGTATTATCTCAATATCACCCCCAAGTGTATATATATAGTATGAATATCGGGTTGGATAAGAATCATTGAATACGTTTGCTGTCAATCACTTAACTCATTCATGGCTTTCGGCTCAAGAAGATAATTCTACAAGTTTAAAAAAAATTGGCGTGACATTGTAGGAATTTTTTTGTAGGATAAGTACAAAAGGAGAGAAGGGTCCTGTGTCGCATAGCCGCAATTCATTTTTTATAAGATCTGATTTAGAATCCACAATAAAATCTGACCATGAAGAAATTAATGAAAATTAACCGTTAAATGCAACTTGAGACCACTAGCAACCTAACACTTTATCATGGTAAGGCACAACCAAACAATTGAGCACAGGGCATAAGATAGAGAGAACAAATACAACACTTGAATTGCATGCAGAATGATCAGAGGGCACCAAGGATGTTTCCCAAATAAGAAATTACCTCAGCATCTGATTTTGCCAGGGATATTAGTGGTGCCACACCTCCTTCTTGTCCAATGGCAATGCTATTACAAAAGCAGTATATACACGATGAATAAAATTCTAGGCAATGGAAAAATCAAACTAAGTAATGACTGTGATTCAATGTTCGTCAATATCATGGCATTGTGATTGAACATGAAAATAATAATTATTGAACAGCTCCTTGAAAATCAAAACTCACAGTTCTAACATCAAGCCTAAAGTATGAAGGTCATCTCATACTTTCTTCTTTCATAGACAAATTTTATCTCTTCATATAGTGTCGTGTAATAGAGAAATGCTATCTCGTCATATATTGTCACATAACGCTGTTCATGTCCCTGAAGGATTCCTCATCCTTCCACTGCTATGCAACACAATTTGTTATTCCTAAAATTATTTACTCAGTATGTATAAATTACTACATAAAATGATAAAATCACTTAAAGCATGTAAGGAACCACTAGACAATGAAACTTTGTTATATAGACTTGGCATACACCAATTAGCAGCAGCCCTATGCGAAAATAGTAACAAGCACGTACCTATTTGCTTCTGACACAGACAATCCCCACAGAGCACCAGCAACCCTCTCCTGAAGGCCACGAGAGACATTTGAATAGGAACGTGCAAGAGCAACCTAAAATACCACATAAGATTATCATGAGTTAAAAAATATGTATTTTTTAAGAACATTAAGAATATAATGATTCTTTGAGGATAACCTTCAGCGGCATAAAACAACCAGGAAAAGGTTTCAAAAAAATACGCAACAAAACGAATAGCAATTGCAATATTAACGTATGAGAAATATTTGGATATTAATGTCTTGATGAGGAGTAACATTTTTGCACTTGCAGAAAGCGAGTAACTATAGGCATTTTTCCAAAAAGTCATTCAGTGAGAGAGGTTAAGAAATAGCTATATAATCAAGAATGCTCAGACAAAATTCATAATACTATGTTGGATAAGTTCCTTAATAACTCAAATATTAAAAACCTCATTTATTCTAGAAAAAGGTTTTCCACAGCATTAAAAAATAATTGCAATAAAGAGGGTTGCTCTTACATAGATATGCTAGAAATAACTATAGAATATAGGGTAAGAAGAAGAAACGTGATACTGAAATGTTCAATTTTAATTCTTTTCGACTAACTCGTTGTAAAGCTAAAACTGGTTCCGGGAACACTACAGGTCCATTTACTCCTTTCACGTATGTATCTGTTAGGGGATCTGCACCTAGGAAAAATGACCAAAACTGAACTCTGGTTTAGATTGGTCCATAATGATGAAAAAACAGCTCGAGTGTAAAACAAGTAACACGCGGTTTGCATGGGAACCAAATAATAACTTCTTTCGTGATATAATGTGCAATGAGTAAATCTATAGCTCTCTAACTGTTACTATAATTGTAACAGTCATCAATGGTACTATAAATTATATATTTTCGATTTGAGTTTTACCAAACAAGAGATGTCATGAAACTAGTGAAAATTCCACCAAAAGCAAAATCATTCCATACAAAATTGATTCACAGCTCGATTAGTTCAATTTTTGAATTTTCCAAACAGAGACGTGGGTATTTTGTGATCCAGCCAACCACCATGAGTGCGCAAATATTAATGCACGGCACCAACTTGCAGTGAAGTAATTCTGATCGACTAATATTTGTAAATATAAGGATTCAATAGCAAGCCAAATGATCATGGCAGCAGAAATATGGACCAAACACAATTGACAAACTTAAAACCCCCCATATCCAGTGCATGCATCTACATGAAAGGTAACATAAGCAAATTTGCTCATTAAGCCCCCTGTCTAGTGCATGCATACTGCAGCAGCAAACAATGAATCGTTAATCCTTTCAAAAGAGCACACATACTGCAGCAGCAACAGGCTGACATAACGCATACGCAACTGAGTAATTCTATTTGTCGTTTCCATTTTTGTCGGTATCCAAATAAACCATCACTAGCAGATAACTTCAAATGGAAACAATAAAGTCGGATCAGAAAACACGAGGAAAACTCGACCACTTGAAGCTACTTACAGAAGAATTCAATTCCAGAATAAATTTTATATACGATGTCGATAAACATAATATCTTATATGTTTATTAGCACCTCAGAAGCCCAACATATAGAGCCTAATAGACAGGCACATGCACCACATAAATATAAAAGATTCACAAATATAATAAATTCTAATATAAAATTTAAGGATGTCAAGGTAAATTAACTATTCAAAAGTTCCTCATACAAGGATAGAGAGAAGCTCGTGCATGTATATTATATATGAGCTAGGTTTCTTCAACTATTGCAGACTTCCCTAGTTCCCATAGGTCCAAAGTTCAAGCTGATTACTACATAGTCATAGAGAACATAATGAAATATTTCAGAGACTAAGCTAGAAGAATAGCTACATTTCAGAAGCCAAAATACAAAGAAGATTCCAAGAATTTATTTTAACACCCATGTCAACATAATACCGTTCACTATGGTTTGAAGTACTCTAGTAAGTAGTAATACACAAGGTTTTCAGAAAAATAAATTCCTTATTCGGAATCTTAATCAGCTGTTATCTCCATAATGTTGCAACTTTTGCCAGGTTGAATTACTTCAACAAGAACATGCTTCAAACAGCACGAATATCAAGAGGACCACATTTTTTCTCATAATTCCCCTTTTTTATTTTTTTATTTTTTTTTCTTGATGAGGTGGGGGCGAACATACTGCATGCACGAAAGAATAGCCACCTCATAAAAGGCAGAAGAAGGCCCATAGTACGATTAGGTACCCACCATGTAAGGGTGGTTTAGGGATAAATGTTGATCTTAACTTTGGCATTGTTGCACAAAGTGGCTGCCCTCAAATGTATTCAACTCTTTAATGGCACTTTATTGATTTGTAATTTTTGGATAATAAAGCTTCCAGAATTGCCGACTCGTCCCCACACTTAAAAATAATTGAAGACTAGTTGTTTCAAGACATTTCATAGTTCCGGCAAAGTATTTCTGACCAGGGATGCTGCCAAAAAGACATAGTAATATAAAGAAGAAGAATGCATACCAATGCCTCAACGCCACCAGCAGCTGCAATTGCTTCTCGATTTCTGTCATCAAAGGATAAATTCCATAATGCACCAACGGCTTCTTGCCTGTTTACCACCCAAATTTAGTGGTATGGTTTTCATTCTTATGCGCAATAAGTATCCACCAAATGAAGAAAAGCAGAAAAGAAGCTACCATGCAAAAACCTTAGAAAACTGGAACAGATGATTGAAATTTCAATTTTAAAAATGCATTACCTGACACCATCATGAGAAGAACGCGTAAGTTGCACAAGTGCCTCAAGAGCTCCCGCTTCTTGTCCAACAGCAGCATTGTTACTATTGCTATCTCCATGAGCAGCTAAATTTGCCAAAGCACGAGCCGCCTGGAAAATAACGATGAATATTGGTGAGAAATTTGAAACATAATTGTTCAATATGGAGATATATTTCATGCATAAAAAAGCAAACTAAACATCTAACGGGCCATGGAGTAACATCTAAGAGTTAATAAAACCTGTTACAGTACTCCTTCAGATTAATACAAGAAAAAGGCTAGGGAATATTGTATAATGATACATCACATCACTTGCAAAGCAAGATAATTACATGGTCAAAACAAAAGAAAAAATGCTTCTCAAAGGAAAAGACAGTGCAAAGGAGACTTCCCAGATATTATAGCTGAAATGAGGTGATAAGTTATTCAATAATTTCACTTAAGACTCCAGTACCATCTATCAGAAAGAATTTGGAAACAAATAATTTTTCTTTTCAGAATCTAATTATTGGAAGGCTTGACAAACTTCATTTTTCAAAATATGGTGAAACTATCAACCTTTAACATACGTAAGCTCTTTATATGAAAAAAATTATATATTACATATATGGAGGAGAGAACCAAAGCAACAAGGCATAAGAAAAAGTGGGTGCAGCCCTCACATAAAGAAAAAAAGTACAAAGAAGCTCTAATAGAAAGCACATGTCATGACAAGTTAACTTAAAAGGGGTAGATTTCTGGAGGCCCAAGAACATCTGATCCTAGTAAATCATAATTGTTTATGAATTCTTCATGGAAATTCCTAACTACCAGTTGTGATATGAATGACAGCATTTCTAACATAGTGATGGTAGACACAGACGTGAATTGTCTGGTTCTTTATTATTGCTATTATTATGAGAAAATGCAACCTGCTCTTGAACTCCTTTAACCTTGCAACTCCTGGCCAAAGTTACTAAAGCAGGTACTCCGCCCGCTGAAGCAACTTCCATGGTGCACTTATCATCCGCTGCCAAGTTTGCTAATGCACCAGCAGCACGTTCCTGAAATAAAAAAGAACCAAGCATTAGTGCTTGAGCACTGTAAAGCAACTCAGTTTAGAAAGGATTCCATTACTGAGTGTTATAATCACACATAAAATTACTCAAAAACTTCAATATGTGTGACACATACCAAAACTCCTTCAGCACCAGCAGTGCCAGACCACTTAAAGATAAGATCGACGAGAGCTTTTACAGCAGCAGCTTCAGCAATGGCAATCTGGAAGCAGAATTTGATTTATCATTATTTCAAAGAAACAGCATAAATAAAATGAAAATAATCTAATATAAACAGAAGAGACACAACCTTGTGCTCTTCACCAACGGAGAGGTTCCAGAGTCCTCCAGCAGCCTCTTCAGCAACCATCCTGTTCATAGAACTAGCCAGATTTGTCAAAATATTGATCCCTCCTTCCTCTGCCACAGCTTTTGCGACATCGGCATTCACTGATAAGTTTGCTATAGCCTGCACATTTTAAGCAAATCTATAGCATGTTTTGGGGTGATTTGAAGTGCCTATAAGTAGATAAAGAAGTGGGCAGTAAGTTATAGACCCTATAAAAAGTGTCATTAAAAGTATGTTTACCTATTCAAATTATAATTTAAGCAGTACATGATTCCCTTTTTAGGCATTATAAATGATGAATAATCTTAACAACACAACTTATGATTATTATCCTTCAACTTCTACATGAAAGAATGCTAAGCAAATTTGAACAAAATTGTAAGAAAAATTTGATCATCTGATCTCCATCAAACTAAAATAAAACAAAAGAAACTAAATGCTCAAGAAAAATAAACTAAATCATAAGACTGAAAATTACAGTTTAGAACCATTTGTTAAAACTCTCACCTTTGCAGCTTCTGCTTGAAGCCCTTCCTGCCATGACCTAGCAAGGTTTAGAAGAAGACGTATACCACCAACTCGAGTAACTGCTTCGGCCCTTCGAGGGTCTATACTGGCATTTTCATCATCAATGACAACAAAAGTAGCAAGAGCTGTGGCCGCTCTTTCTTGAACTTCCTCATCTTCACTCTGCATGAAACTAAGCAACAGCGAGGTGCCTTGGTTGAGCCAAAAATTATCCAAACCTGGAGGGTTGCTCTCTGAAATTCGTAGAAGAGCATAGCAGAGGGTCCATTCCAGCCACTTCATCACCTCATCTAATTTCCTATCCTTAATATTCATATTTCTCCAATTCAAGAAAACATTCCTCTCGTTCTTTGTAGTATCATCAAATAGTGAAGCTATTCCTTTAAAATTGTCTGTGGAGACGGCAAACAGAACTTTACCTTTATAATTGTCACCCGGAACAAAGGTGGCATCTTCCTCAAGTGCTTGGCAATTTAAAGCGCACAGGACCTTCAAACTGTGCCATGATTTTAACAGTCTTGAAACAGCATTAGGGGTAATATCTGTTCTACAAACATCTAAGCCTGTCAAGAGAGGCAGCTTTTTCCAGTGCTGTAATACCATAGCCCACCTAATATTACACGTCCCTGCGACAGAGAGGAAGCGGACTGATATAACATTTCCTATAGCTATCTCGTCAACTTTTCGACAATCAATGAATCCAATATCCATCAAATTCGGACAATACTTTGCCAAAGCATTGATAGCATCCGCACCAATTTCTTGTATTCCCGTGAGCCTAAGTTTTTGCAGTCGGGGACAGCAAATGGCAATTGATTTTAGTGCTTCACTGCTGATCCTTTCACATAAATCTGGCTCAAGCTGAAGGCACTCTAGTGCTTCATGTCGAGCAGCAAGCACAGATAATGAAGCATCAGTAATTTTTCGACAACCATCGACACTAATCTGACGTAAACTCCGAGCTTGAAGGTTTATGATAGCATCAGCAGGTTCAGGACCCCGGAACCGAAGTTTTTGGAGACACGCACATCGAGAGGCGAGTGAAGTAGCTGCTGAAGCATCACACTTGTGAGGCCTTAAATCCAATACCTGCCACAAGCATTGAGATTTACCCAGAACTCTCCATGTCCGGCAGGTTGATGACAAGCTCGCACGATCACGATAGTTCAGACATGAAAAAAGCTGAATTACTGTATCATCAGGCAATCTAGTCCAATCAAGCACGCCTTTCACGTCAGAACTCAACCTCTCTACCTCCTGGCCTTCCACTTCCGCTGTGCCCCTCCTTCCCACCCTCCTCCGCACCCTTCGACTCATACTTCAATCAATGTACAAGACAAAACTAATCCACCAGAGTTCAAAGCTAGAGGTGAGACACAAAATGGCAACACTATTCGCTCGATGATAAAGCTAAACGAAGTAAAAACCTGAAACTTTTATCTTAGAAAACAGCTGCCTTTTATCTTACTTCCCTGAAATGTTAAAACCACGAACAGCCATCCCAAGATCGAATCCACTTAAATGATACACGACAAATTCATATAGAACGCCTTTGACCTGAAACCACCAAAATTCAACAATCAGTAGTCCTTCGAACAGAATCCCAGCGGCAGCGGCAATAACTTTTTTACACCACAAAGACCAACTCTTTTCAAAATCGTTGATGAACATGCATGTACATGGAATTATTAAACATTTCAGTCACGCGAAATCCAGGTAAATCTTCAGAAATTGAATGCCCTTTCAATAAATGTAATCATGTCAATTATAGAACAATTTCCAATCATAAATGCATGACAGAAAAGAAAAGTCGATGTGTTTTTCCACAAACCTGGGTGCTTTAACCTTGTGGGCCTTTATTTAAACCCTTAAATCTCCAGGCTGGGCATAAATCTACTACCCTGTAAGATAAATTTCATTAAAAAGAAGAATACAAAAGGCTGTGTGCATAAATATATCTCAGCGTGTTTGGAGAAGACGGATGATGAAAGGTCGTAGAGAATTCAGGAAAGTATCAAAGCGGTGAGAGACAGCCCCAGACCACTTGTCCACTCCTCTCTCTCTCTGCACGCGCACGCTCACGCTCACGCGCAGTTAGAAGACCCTCGATGGCGTGTTCCAAATTCCAAATGCAAGAAAATATATCATTTCTACAGAAGAAAAAAGGATAGTTTTGGGTGGAATTGCTAATGGGAATTATGGGGGAAATGGGTGGGTGCACCTTGGAGAGAGATGCAATGGGAGGTTACTAAAAGCTTTGCCATTAACGCATTACAAAGAATATACAGCTTATTAGGTAGAATGCAATCAACCATTTGCTTATGTTTGGGTGATTTGCATTTATATTGGTATGCCAAAACTAGTTACATTTTGGAAGTTTCGAGTAGGCAAATATACCAGTAAAATTTAGATAACTAATATTTATAAACGTACTACTGAAAAAATAAAAACATGCTGATAATATATGTCGAATCTTGAGTTAGCTTCTCCCAACCATTATCGAAGGTACTATATGCATCATTAAGAGAAATTGATCAAGATTTGTCTCGAATCCACGAACAATGTCTTACAAGGTGGGATCATTAGAAAGAAAGAATAGGAGCTATGGTACTTCTCGATCATGTTTACCGCTAGTGCATTAAAAAGAATACATGGCTCGTGAAGTGAAGAATAAAATAAACCATTTTAGTATTTCCATGTGAAAACATTATACAACTAATAGTTTGTGAAAATACAAGCTAATAAATACGCTACTGTGATATCGATCAAAATTTCAAGCTAATGATACCGTTCGTCATTGGAGTTATCAAGTTTATAAATTGATCTCAACTTTGTTTTGAGGTAATAAGCCATGTCTTGCTGGATGATAATGATATGTATAATTAAAAGAGGCGACGATACTTCTCGACTCCATTTTCAATAGATAGTTAACAAGATTTTCTATACAACAGTGACACTATTTGAACAACTCAAGGTCTCGAGTCAAATGATCATCTTTTATATTTTTCATCTTAGATTTATATACAAAATCATATGTTTTTTAAAATAAAATGGATTTGTTATTCGATAACTCCACGGAATAATTACATCAGTGAAAGTTGGATCTTCATCTGGTTTTTAGCTTGTGTGAGAATATGAGTCTGTGATCCCTTTGAATATAAGTAATAAGTCTATTTCATGCACTTATTTAGATCCTTTATCCAAGATAATTGCTCGCATTGTGGGATTGAAGGGTCGATTTTCTATTTGATTGTGATTCATTTATGTTTTGTAGGATAAAATCTCAACTTGACGTCGCATTTCAATATAAGAAAGAAAGAAAGTAGAATCGATAATAAAAAAGAATCTAGGAGCAAAGATTGAACCTCAAAAATGAGAATAATCATGAATAATGAGCAAGAGGAGAAAATCGAGAAGAACCGAAGTGTTTTTGAGTGGCGTTGAAGATTGGAATAGGGAAGTTAAAGAAAAAGCGAAATGAGGACCAACAAGCTAAAAAGGTTAGAAGTGATGTGAATGCGCGTAAGCGTACGTTGAGGCTTGAAGTCGACGAGATGAACCATGGTCATCATTCAGTTTCCTTTCTTTTTGATGCTATGTTCAATGAAAGGTGAATTTTATTTATTTACAAAATTTTATTTATCTAAATCATCTTATTGTGTTTAGTTAAAATTTTGTTATACTGCGATCTTTTATATTTTTTTGTAATGTGTGATTTGAAAGTTGGGGAATGTGTCGACGTGATGAATTTCATGATGTTTTGAGATTGATCGGATAATTTAGCATACTTTATTAAAAGAGGATTTCTATTTTAAAAAGGGGTAAATTGAAAGTGATGTTTTGCTGAGGATTTATGAAGAAAATGTCTTTTTTTAGGGTCTCTATCGTCTCACAGCATTTGATTGTCAAAGAGCCTGATGTATTAAAGTCAATATGTCAGTGGCCAAGAAAACAAGAAAATAAAATAATATTTTTATATTATTGTATAATATAGATAAATATATAATACAAATAAACTTATAATAGAAAAGTAATTAAACTTATTCATAAGGTTAAAATAGACATTTTAATGATGGACGCATTGGAAAAACTAAAGCATAACACGAAAAACTACCATTTTTTTTTTTTTGTCACTTTCCAAAATCTACAGATTCTTACGTAAACATTTCTAGAATTTTATTGGACGATTAAAATAGATGTTACAACCAAAAGGTAAGGCTCTAAAATCAATTCTAACGGATCTGAGTATTCACATTTGAGTTATACTTTTTTCAAAGAAACAAAACCTTTTGTAACTACTTTTTTTCTCAAGGTTCTTCGATTGATTTTGAGCATGTTTTATCGTACTTAAATATGTTAAAAAGTTACTTTTATTTACATGCAAGGCACAGCCGAAGATGTTTTAAGAGTTTTACTTGAATTCCACCGAGGACTTCGTATAGAAATAATTATAAAAATTCAAAAATTTAATTGAATAGTGCTACTTAGGCTTTGTTTGATTGCAACGAATTTCATGAAAAATATCACATTCGAGAAAAACGAATTTCACTTTGACCGTTTGATTGTAACGTGAAAATGGAAATCGAATTTCAAGGTACAACCACTTTAAATTGTATTTTTTTTTTTTTATGGAAAATGAATTCATATGAGTTTTGTGAGTTTTTATTTTCCAACTAGAATGGAATTGGAATTCATTTCTACCTCTGTCTATCAAACAGATTGATGTAATATCGATAATGTAAAATAATAAAATTTGACAGTTCAATTTTTACGAAAGATGAGGAAAGAGATATATAAATAATAATGGGATGTGGCCATGTCTCATTGTAAATAGCATTAACAAAAAAAAAAAGAACCCCGTATGATTGCAAACAGAAAAACCGTCGTGCATCATGTGTTGTACCTTCAATCCTTATAAATATGCAATCGAGTTCGCGTGTTACCCTGAAACTCAGCGCTTTCCATTTCGATCAGAATGAGAGTTCAACGAAGTTCCGCGCATACGTCATCATCGTCGTCATCATGTTTCTCTCGATTCTGGTCGTCAGCGTTGAGGTCCAAACCGCTAACTCCGGCATCGGAGACGTCGGTACGTACCAATACTGGCGAGGGACTCGTCCGGCGTTTAAGCCTCTTCGATCTCCTCCTTCTGGGGATTGGAGCCTCCATTGGCGCTGGAATATTCGTTGTCACCGGCACGGTCGCTAAAGACGCCGGTCCTGGTGAGAAATTCCGAGTTCACTAAATACTTATGCGTGTGTTAACCAGTTTAAGCTCCAAGAGGTAGACGTATTTATTAGATCTCATCCCTTACATCGTATTCATCCTTTTTTGTGTGTGGTTTGATAATAAAAATTTATTGTTTCGGAGAATTGGCAAAGAACTCATGACTGCGAAATGTTAATGCAGAATATGCAGAGTGAAATTTTAAGAGACACACTCCATTAGGCCAAGTTGGCAGGAGAGTAATGTGCAAGTTTCTAAACCATAAGGGTTATATGCATTTCCCCCTGATTTTGTAGTAGCTCTTTATCAATTATGAAGCGGATTTGGATTATTTTTCCTTCTTTTATTCTGATTTTTACTTTCTATGAAAATTTTCATTTATTTTAATCTGAATTTTGCCCTAAAAGGTGAAGTATGAACTATTTTCAATTAGCTGCCAGTAAGATTTGTTGAGCTATTTGCCACTGAATATTGGCATTTTCAGCATCCACGGAAAGTACATAAACTGACCTGAATTTGGGATATAATAAATAACGTGAGACTAGATGATACTTGTCGACCTATATATGGGTGATAAAGGAAATTTATGAATTCATCAGTGAAGTATGTTGTTATTACTAGTAAACAGGATTGCCAAATGAGCATTATTGGATTGCTGATAAAAGTGCATCCAATTTCTACTAAGTGATTTTATTATTTGAGGTCAACAAAATAGGAAAACTTTCCAGTTGTGACACGTATATCTCAGATCTATATTATGGTATTGCCATTTAAATTTTACTCACCTGAATTAAAACCCTCATTTAGCGTGAGTATCACTTGTGATTCACTGACCTGGTAATTGAAACCCTCTCTGTCAAAGTTTGACCTGATAATTTTATTGACCTGAATTTGAAACCCTCTTTATCATTGTTGTTCAAACTTTATCTGTTGATCCGGTAATTTCTTTCTGTGTTACTATTTTCACTGATGCCTCATTTTTTACTTCCGTCATGCAGGAGTTACAATTAGCTTCATCATTGCAGGAGCATGTTGTGTACTGAATGCACTCTGTTATGCTGAGCTAGCTTCCCGCTTTCCTGCAGTTGTTGGGGGAGCTTACCTATATACATACTCTGCTTTCAACGAGCTTACTGCTTTTCTCGTGTTTGCTCAGTTGATGTTAGACTATCATATTGGTGCAGCTAGTATAGCACGCAGCTTAGCGAGCTACGTAGTTTCATTACTGGAGCTCATTCCCGTTTTCAAGGATAACATCCCTAACTGGTTTGGGCATGGTCACGAAGTTCTGGGAGCATTATCTATCAATATATTAGCTCCTATTCTCTTACTGCTTCTGACAATAGTTCTTTGTCGGGGTGTTGGAGAGTCGTCAATATTGAATTCACTCATGACTGTAACAAAGGTTGATCCTGATTTTACACTTTTTAAAAGGCAATTGGTTTCTCCTTGTTTAATTTAGTTTATAACACTTTGTGGGGACGATGGATTTATAGTTTGATAAATTAAAATATATTCCATGGTTTATGTCTTGAGAGCTTCTGGACTACTTCACATTTCCCTCTGTCAAAAATAGTTGAAACGAATGAATTCCAGTTAATATTTTAAGTTTTATCTATTCAACCTTTTGAATCAAAGCTGGTGATACTTGTGGTTGTGCGCCCTCTAAGGTTACAACCTTGAAAATCATTGCTTTATCTTCAGGACAGAATATGTGCATGTTAATCGATTTTTATAAATTGGAGTATCTGAGTCCACATCCAAGCATCATAATTTTTGCCAAATTTCTATAATAAGGTTAAGGGTATCTTTTGTAGGCTTTTTGTTTCTCCTTTATTTATGTATTTTATCTTACATTATGTATTTTGTATTTTTATGAGCTTCTTGTTCACATCTCATCTGTCTCTCTGTTGCAAATATAATTCCTGTGCATGAATGGCCATGATATATTCTAGATGTATAAATTTAACCTTTTGAATCAAAGCTGGATGCTGAGTAGCAATGTTTGTGGTTGTGAGGGTCCTATTGGTCTGACAGGGAAGAAATTATGCAGGTGGTTATCGTTCTTTTTGTCATCATTGTTGGAGCTTTTAAGGTTGATGTTTCAAACTGGACTCCTTTCGCCCCAAATGGTGCTAAATCAATATTGACTGGAGCTACAGTTGTCTTCTTTGCATATGTAGGATTTGATGCAGTCGCCAATTCAGCAGAAGAATCAAAGAGACCACAGGTACGCCTGAGAAAGATTGATTTGTGATATTGTGGCAGTTTTTATTTATTTCATTGATAGAATTGATTATGTTTTCAATTCTTACTCTATTGAACTTGATGTTTCAGAGAGACTTACCATTAGGCATAATTGGTAGCCTCCTTATCTGTATTGTGCTGTATATTGGGGTCTGCTTAGTGATTACTGGAATGGTCCCATACCAGTTCCTTGGGGAAGATGCTCCTTTGGCTGAAGCTTTCGCCTCCAAGGGTTTGAAATATGTATCAGTATTGATCAGCGTTGGTGCTGTTGCTGGACTTACTACAACACTTCTAGTTGGTCTCTACGTTCAGGTACATGGTATTTAGTTTAATCGGTGATAAATTTAGTTTCTCGCTGTTCAATGAGGCTAAAAACCTACTCAAAATGCTGAAAAGTGATTGCATGTTTCTTCTAATCAGTCTCGGTTATATCTTGGACTTGGACGGGATGGTTTACTACCAGCAATATTTGCCAAAGTACATCCAAGACGACACACCCCTGTTCATTCTCAAGTTTGGGTTGGTATTGTAGCTATTATCCTGGCGGGGCTTCTTAATGTCCATGTGCTTTCACACATTCTTTCAGTTGGCTCATTGGTATGTAGTTTCCAGAATATTATGAATGATTGCATTTGTTCCAATATAGGCAACAGCAGGATGATTTTCTGCTTTTACTTCCTGATATGTTCATATAACCATACAGCACATCACCGTGCAGCTCTGTTCTTGTGGTAAATGGGATGAGCAATTTAGAGATCATGAATTGATTAACGATGAATGATTTTGAAACACACAAACATCACATAACCCACTAGGAATAAGCACGCCCTACTACAATGGTTAATTTGAAGGAATGACATCCATATTCTTTTATGAAGTATGAGACTAATGTTTTATCAAGCACCCTTGCATGAGCGTTACAAACGGTTGTTCAGAATGAAATTTTGACCAAAGGATATATCTTGTGCTAATAAAATGTAATGCCCAAAATTTCTCCCATGGAGGGATAATTATATAGGCTTACAATCTGCCGGAAGTTTAGAGATTCACAGAAACGGTGTCATATCTTGGTTCAGTGGTGTACTGGGTGGTGGTTTTAATGGTGAGGAATTTTGCTGGTGGTAGTTTGCGATGCGATATGGGTCAGAGAGGGTGTGCAAGGAAGAAGATTGGCTAAGGGTAGTGAAGCAAGACTGATATAGCTGTCGTTCACTCTCCAATCCAATGGAAGCTAGTTACGTGAAAAATTTTGACAGGTAAACTGGAATGTCAAATAAATCGAAGGATGATATACATGCGTGCATTATTACATACATACAGGCATGCATTTAATATTTCTCTCTATACGTAGTAATCATTATTGATTGGTTTTCACGATACTTGTGATTTGTCTGTTCCAGACAGGCTATTCTGTTGTTTCAGCTTGTGTAGTAACTCTTCGCTGGACAGATAAACCTGCAAGTCAGGTTTCTACCAGGAGGATTTCTCAAAGGGCCGAAGGCATCGTTTGCCTCCTTACAATTGCCTGCTGCGGTTTTGCTGCTGGAGTCTTCTACCGTTTTGGGGCTTCATTTGTTTTTACGATTCTAGCTACTGTTATTGCAATCTGTTGTGCTGCAGCTCTTTATTTACGACAAGTATGTTTGCTTCTATCACTTGCAAAGGATGCATCAGTTCAAACTTTTGGAAATTTCATGCTATTTCCTTTAAGATAATTCAAGTAGAGAAAGAAATAGTTTACAAAGTACTTTATTAGAACTTAGAGAGCACGTACTGATTCTTTAGTCTTGCATCAGGATATATCATAACTGTGTATATAAACATGGAAATGGAAATGCACATGCATCCTCTGAGTGTTGGGTAGTGGCTAGTGACTTTCCAGTCACTCAATAAGATTTTAATATCTAGCAAGGTCTTTTCGACATGCCATGTTAAATGATACATAACTACGGTGAAATGAAATCAAGAGTCAAACTCTAGCATTAACCATTCTGGGCAATTCCCCATTTGTAACATGATATTTGTTAAAATTTCCCTTTTCCGACAAGTGAGCTTTCAGCTTGTCAGCATCTCCACCACCATTTTCATATTCGCCTCCACTATTTTTTTTTTTATTGCTTCAATCCGTACTGCCTTTTATCACCTATCCTTGCTTCTTAACATGATTGTTATTCACAGGCTTGCCCACCTGTTTTGATTTCTTCATTTCTTCTGCACGAGCCTCTGCTTCTTTCTTAAGCTGTTGAAATATGTCATCAATGGATCATAAATTTCAGAGAACTCTCGCTTAACCATTGCAAGCAAGTTGTCCACGTATAAGAGGTGGAGAATTCGCTGATATACAGCGAGTAGGAATTTATTTATTTTTTATTTTTTATTTATGTAATATGAACCAATAAGAAATATAATGGGATTTAGATGTAGTCTTTCTAGCGTATAACCACCAAATGAAAGGTTTGGATGCGAGCCAGTAAAGAAGTTCACTTCTTTGTTCTCTTTTGCAGGTCTATGCAGATCCACCAGGTTTTTCTTGTCCAGGAGTTCCAATCCTTCCAGCCATTAGCATTTTCCTCAACATATTTTTGTTTGCCCAGGTACTTAAATATAGCATCTGTTGTAGTATATTGAGAAGTAGACATGTACCAATATTCACTTAACCATGACTTAAAGCTACTCTAAGTCGACTTTCACCTATATCTTGCAGTTGCACTATGAAGCCTGGGTTAGATTTATCATCCTCAGCATTATTACAATTGGTATTTATGCCTTTTATGGCCAGTATAATGCTGATCCTGTAAGTTCTAATGTGACGATTATATACCATAAGGCACCTCCAGAAGAAGTTGAATAGTTACCTCTTAATGTAATTTTTATGTGTTGTATTCTCTCTAGTAATCTTCTATTAGTATTCATCTTGTATAATAAGGTAATTCTACCACTCTATCCTGAAAACCCAGAAGTTACTTCATATCAAATGACATTTTGATGATAGAATTGTATATATGTAGGATTTCACCTTGTAAACTGCACGGTGTTGTGCAGAATTGCACTATGTTCAGATGTATACTGAGGATGCCGTGAAAGTTCATAATATTCTATATGAATTCGGATTTGGCAATGTATGTGATTGAATTTGTTTCGAGTGGTTAACTTATTATCAATCATCAGAAGAGTGTGGAGTGGGTGGGGGGAAGCACTGTTTGTATTCAACTGAATTGCTATCTGGGTTAGGTTTCTATTTTGATGAGGACTGTGATCATTAAGCTTGTTTTGGTATGGTGGACTGGACTTAGGCAGTATTAAGAGAGAACAATAAAATAAGTTCTTTTACATTCTACCATCTAGTCCCATGCGTACTGAACAAACTTACTGTTTTGGCTTAATGCTTTTATTCATTGGCTTCTTCCCTGTTTATACATTATGATTGTAGTCAACTGCAAACTGTGAAAGTTGTCTAGTTTAGCTGGTGGAAAAATATGCTGCTGACCCCATTTAGACACTGCATCGTGCAATGCGAATTTAAGACCAATTGTATGAATCCATGATTTGCCGTACTCATATCTGGCTTCAGATTTTGCCAAAACTAGATCTTGAACTTTCGTGTATCTCCTTTTCTAGGATTCTGCAAATGAAAAATTTCTTGGTTATGGTCGTCCAAGTTAGCCAACGACATTTTCACCATGTTCTTTGGGTGGCACCAACACGTCTGTATCATGGGTACCGAGCTACCTATCTTTAGATCTTATTCTTTCTATACTGACCTTTTCAAAAGCTATCATTAAAAGTAAAGAGTAAGGTCGCACGTCAAAAGAATGGATTAAGTAATCAATCATTCCCCTTTTTGGCTACTTTGAATTGCCCTTAATATCTTCAATTTTCTTTTCCTGAAAATTTGCAGATATAAAGAGTTTCTAAATTTATGAGGTACCTTGGACTGAGTGAAAATTTCAAGGGAAATGTTAAAGAAAAACTAGTCTTTGGACATTATAGTCATGTGCTAGCAGAATAAAGGACATAGGCTT
Organism: Fraxinus anomala; assembly: GCA_903798345.1. NCBI lineage: Eukaryota > Viridiplantae > Streptophyta > Magnoliopsida > Lamiales > Oleaceae > Fraxinus > Fraxinus anomala. The sequence goes on from CAIGRN010179853.1 coordinate 26,026, forward strand.
TGTCTAATAAACTGGGAATACATGTACATGTACTAATGTGCATATCGGCTTCCTTGATGACAATCTTATAGTATTAAGGAAAGATCTGTGTGCCTTTCACCTTGAATAGCTTATGTCTACCCGTTTTAGTGCTCTCTGTGGCTGTGTCTATGTTGTACAGAGAAATGATTTTCTAAGAACCGATGCTTAGCTTGTGCTCAAGTTTAAGCATCAATGACATTACCTATCATGAACCTATCAACCAATTAATTGATATGTCATGTCATCAGTACTCAAGAGATCATTTTCCTAGTTGTACATATGTTCTTACCCTTTGGGAATAATCTTTGGATGTTGGTAAGATGTATTGATTTCTTCATGGGCGTTGCAAGGCATGTTTTGGTGTTCTACATCAAATTACTCTTAATTTCTATCGGATACTATCAATAATATCCTGTAGACCATACCAAACATGTTTAGTATGATGGAATACACAAGATTTTGCCACAACCTATTACCAAGCTTACCTCCCAATCCAAATGAAAGAAACTTCTAATATTCAAAAATATGCATACATAGGTAAAGACATGAATGAGTTCTTTGTTGAGAATTATAAAATCTAATTTTATTCTACCGAGAAAAATTAATTCGAATAAAGAATAATAAACACTCAAAAATATACAAAATTTATAGTGATTTCCTTCAATGTGAGATTATATTCTCTCTCACCGTTGTAGTAATTTACTATGATAAAAAAATGTATACAAGAGAAAATCGTACCCCAAACTTCTCTAGATTCTCTCTTTTTTTATGATAACAAAAATGCTCAATGACAACTCTATTTATTGGATAAATTAGGGCAAAATCAAATTTTACAAGGATTCAAATTCCTCGATAAAATTTTACAAGAACACAAATTCTTAAGCAATACTTAATAAAATTTTGGTTCGACAGGATTGCCAGATAAGCAAAGTGGAGTGTGGGACTGAGTTTCCTCATTACGTGGCTACCACGTGACCATTCTTGGAACCGCGCTGGATGAAGCGTAACAAATATTATCCATGAAACTGATATTCTCCTAGTTTTTTCTATTATTTCTGTAAGTTTTCCTCCCCAAAACTACTTATCATGTTTACAGATTTCATTAGTATAAACGAAAATGCACGATCATTATCATTGAAGATGCAATACAATTTCACACTTGATTGCAATCACAAAAGAAAGAAATTAGTAATCATGTTAGATTAAAGATCACAGAAGCATTACATCTGTTAGTGTGAAAAAAGTCAGATTACCAGTAAACAAATTGAAACGAGACATAAGTATAGGGAAGCGGAAATGGAAATAAAAGTCTGTTTCTAAGTTCTAACTAAATATCAGCAGGTTTATTTTGCATAGTGAAGACAATCAACAACCAAGATACATTAGTAGTGGATGAACGTTTTCATAAATCAATTCATCAATGGAATGACTTGAGAGTGCTTATCACAAATGCCAGAATGTGTTTCGACTTCATGCAGGCAAGCAATCACAAAGATTAAGCCCCATTCCTTCTGATGTCAACAATAATAAAGAGAATGAAAATTGAAAACAAGCAAAACAAACAAACAAATTTATATTGGTTCACTCTCAAGGTGAGAGCTACTTGTCACTGCAAGTTATTACTCTAATAAAGACGAAACGTACAAGGTTTTCCTCAAACCTTTCACATATACAAAATTGACACCCAAGTGTACAGTATGACTAGGCTCTATGTAGTGAAACAAGCAAGGATTCACAAAAAAATGTGCATATAATTGATGCTAAACTAGGAGCTATGACAATCTCATTACAGAAAATGTAGAAACGAAACAATCATCCCAAATAAATTTCCTAGTAACCACCATAAGCTTCATCTTTGCTATATAATTTACTCAGTTTGCCCAACTAATATAAGGTCTGCGAGGAAAACAAATTAATAAATAGAACACCACTGATCAATGTATAATCTTTTTGGTACATAAAATTTTAACTTCATTAGTAACTAACAACCACTGTTTCCTTTAGCAGATGCAATCTTCTGAAGCCTAATTTGCTCTCTAAACTTCGCTATAAACTCACCAGCTTTCCTGTCAACTTCACTTCCTTCAAGCTCTGAATTATCATCAAGGAAAGTTCCAGCATCTTCCGAATCTGAGCTCGTGTCAAACTCACTTCCCGAATCTTCTTCACTCTCTACTTCAATAGGGTCATCAAAGTCTTGTATTCCTCCTTTCTGATAATTAGGAGCAACCCACTCTACCTCATTAGGGTCATCAAAGTCTAGTATTCCTCCTTTCTGACATTTAGGAGCAACCCTGGTGTTGATATCCCGTTGTTGAGTTTGAATCTCTGAACAGATTGCCGATGATGAGCTGGAGTAAGGGAGTGACGAGTTTGGTGCAGGGCACCCACCATTAAAATCTTGGTTTCTAGTGTTGATTGGTGGGTCTTCAAGCTCTTCTATTGTCCTCCCTCTTTTCACCAATGTATCCTGTTCAAATTTGTCGTGCATTATTTCAACCTTGTCGTCTATTTGACTTAAAGGTTTCTCCCTTTTCATTTCATCCACAACATATCCGCTATTTCTGATTGTTCTAACAGATTTTGCTCTTGGTAAAACTTTTGACAATTTCACATCAGATACCAAAGAATCAGTATTTTCTTTTCCTTTCCTCGATGTGTCCTCATTTCCAAAATCCATCGAAGTCTTATCATAATTTCTCAGCATATTCATCTCCAAAGAAGAACCAATGCTAAATGGCCGAGTCTTTGAACCAGTTCCTGATGCTTCAGCATTTACAGGGGCTACTCTAGATCGGGAACCTGAAACAGATAACAGCTTAAGACCCTTCTTCCTCTCCACATTTTCCACGTACGATACAGGCAATTCTGGAGAAGAACACAATGTGGAATCTCCAAATGAACCAAATTCGATATGCTCAAAGTCAGATTCCCCAACCGAGGGAGGCCTAGAACGCGTAACAGGCTCACGGTTACTCATTTCTTCTCTCACAGATTCCCCAACCGAGGGAGGCCTAGAACGCGTAACAGGCTCACGGTTACTCATTTCTTCTCTCATTTCCATTCTTTGAGACCTTGAGTGCCAGGGGATCGATGGTGGTTGTCCAGCAGCTTTTGCAAGCTTCTTCTCCAAATTTTGGGGAACAACACCTCTAATCTTCTGAACTTTAACTTTATCAGTGTTCTTACCCTCAGAACTTGGAGTAGTCTTACTTCCATTAACCAATTCAGGCTTATCATTATCCACAATTCTTGATCTCAGACTCCTAATAGGCAAGTTCAGGGGTTTATATTCAATGCTTTCATCAATAAAATATTTCCTATCTTCTACAACCACAGTGGATTCACCTTCAAGACACCTATAATTCCAAGTGTGAGGGCCCTGTTTCCCACTACCCTGATATATGTTTTCAACCCCATTTTCTGATACAACAAAAGATCGATTTTTTATACTTCGCATCATATTTTTCTCATCAGACCCACGTATATTTTCAAACCCATCTTCGAAAACCGAAGGCACATTCAAAAACCCATCTAAATACGCATTAAAACCATCATTTCTTGAATAAACATACTCAGTTTCCAATTGGGTACTTTTTCTACAAAACAGGCCATAGGAAAGAGCAATGCCAATGAAAAGAAGGTGTATAATTTCCCAGAACTCAGAAAAAATGCTTTTACTAATGAACTCGGGAGCTTGTGAAGGAAACAGTGGAATAGCAGCCAAAACAAGAATTATTATGAAGGATTTACAGAGGGACTTTGAGTGGGACTTACTTGGAATTTGTGGGATAATTGAAGTTGGATCTTGAACTAGAAAATGAGGTTTCTTTGTGAAATCTGATGCAGAAGCCATTGTTGAATGGAGTGCGAATGGAGATTGGGGGTGAAGAAGAAAAAGGGAGACTTAAGAGCAAAGTAAACAAGGGGCCATGACTCTGTGTGTGTGTGTGTGTGTGTGAGAGAGAGAGAGAGAGAGAGAGAGAGGTGAAATAATTGTAACGTTGGTTTTCATTGACGAAATTGCCCTGTCCATAATTGATCTCCGCTTATTTCGACTATTGAATTTATGATGACACGTGGATTCAACTATTAATTTCAGGGTTAATTTCACTATCACCGAACTTATCTAAAAATTACAAAACGATCATTGAAATTTAAAATTTACAAAAATTGTCACTAAATTGTCATGCGCTTTCACAAACGGTCACTAAAGGACCACTATGATTTTAATTCAAACTTAAATGACCAAAATACGTGGACATAGAAGTTTGACCACCTCAACTGTAAATTTCTTGCTATTAAGCGCCACATTTAGAGTCTAGAATCACCACCTTCCAGCCACCAAGACCATCGGATTCGACCACCACCAATCTCGCCTCACTCTCCCCTACAACCTCCAACCAACCGTCAACCACAAAACATCATAAATTCACTCTCCTCTACAACCTCCAACCAACCGTTAGCCACAAAACATCATAAATCAACAGAAAATCGAGTCCAAAAACCTCATCTCGCAAACTCCTTTTCTGCAGAAAACCCACCTCTGGCGATGCCCATGTTAATAACACCCCACAGGTCGCTCAAGCTCAACATGGCGCATCCATACATGGTCCTATTACATCAAATAACACAGAAAATCTAAATTTACAACATAATTTCGAATCAGCGAACTCGCGGCCAACAATCACATTTTCCAATGACGACGGTGGTCCCCACGATCGCGGACCACCTATTCTGGCATCCTCCCTTCATGGTGCATCTACTCCAACCACAGGTCGTTAGCAATTTGGGCTCAATGTGGACGAACAGGCTGGGACGCAAGGCAGTCCGTTTTGTCCTCCATCGATTGAGGTTTCTACACTACCCCAATCATCAAATCCAGCCTTGATACATTCAATTCAAGATGGTAATACACTAGGTCATGAATCAATTGCACCAATTAATCACCAAATAACATGGGCGTCATCGGTGGTGGGTTTTTCGGCGCGAGATGGGGTTTTTGGGCTCAATTTTCTGCTGATTCCTGATGTTTTGTGGCGGACGGTTGGTTGGAGATTGTAGAGGAGAGTGAGGCAAGACTGGTGGTGGTCGGATCTGGTGGTCTTGGTGGCCGAAAGGTGGTGATTCGAGGCTCCAAAGGTGGCACTTAATAGCAAGAAATTTGCACTTGAGGTGGTCAAGCTTCTATATCCACGTGTTTTGGTCCTTTAAGTTTATTCAGTGACCGTTTGTGAAAGCGTATGAAATTTCAGTAACCGTTGCTGTAAGTTTTAAACTTTAGTGGCCGTTTTGTAATATTGTAATCAAAAGTAAATAAAAGTAATGAATTCACGTGAAAAATTATTTTATCGAGAAATATATAGTTGAGAATAAGTTTGAAGAAAAATGAATTTAAAAAAATGGGAGTCAAATGTCAGTTTAATGTTTTGATCAGATTAATCACCCCTTAACCTAGGTATTAGCTTCCACTATGTTGAACATGATCGACAGTAATCTATAAGAGCTAGACCCCAATTAAACTGGGACCAATCAATTCAATTAAAAAATGGAAATCAACATAAAATTATTCATCACTTATTGTTTGAATGTCAAATCAGTCAAGTTCACCGTCTAGACACATGAACATAATTATAGGAGTGCTTTACCACCAAACTACTCAACATTTCTTGAATGAGATCTTGATGAGTGTTGATCAGCCTTTTTTTTTTTTTTTTTTTAAATTCACCACAATCATTTTAAACTCTTCATTTATTAGAAAAGATTATATAACCAATTTCACCATTATTTTACCTTTTACACATCAATTATTGAACCCTTCTTAAAACATTGGTGAGTAGGTGGTCTTGAATCTTGGTAGGTTTGATTTTGGATCACATATTTTGGGTTGCTCGTCACAAGAAATGACACCATGTTTGGAAGGTTTGCATGTATATGAATGTTGCTATACTCGTTGGCAACGGCTATGTTGTGTAAAATTGCATGTATATAATTGTTGACACATAAAAAGTGTGACTATTCGCGCGAAACAATAACAATACAGAGTATATTTATTTGAATATAGTTATAGCTAATAATCTTCAGTAAATGTTATTTAGACCGTCTTCAATCCTCCACTGAAATTTGAGGTAAGTTTTGCACCACCAAACAAAAAACATTAATTGCACCAAATGAAAGGTGTTTCATTATTTTCTTTATTTTTTTATTCTTAACAATTTATTCATCTCAAAAATATTTATTTATTACTATATAAATTACTAAATAAATAATTCGTTGAAAATATTGAATTCATTAATAAATTTATTAAATGTAGTATAATAATTAAGAATTAAACTTTTTTGTATAACAAAAACGACGACACAAATACCCTTAATCGAAGGCGGATAAGCAAAAAAATCGAGTAATGTTATTTAACCCCACTGGGGTTACAACTTCAGTCTAAGTGGCTCTAAATAATTGGTTAAATGAAAGGTTATTTAATTTCACATTTCATTTAATGCCACATTATCGTCACCTAAACTGAGGTTATAACCCCGGTAGGATTACATAGCATTACTCAAAATATCTAACGTGACAAGAAAGTTTTACAGTGGATCTGGGGAAGGGGCTTGGCTGTTCACCATAAAAATGGGAATGAATGGCTATACAGAAAGGGCCGGACCAATCCACTAGGATAGGGTGGATCATAAATGAGCCGAGTCCAGTCTTGTTCATTATCCACTCACTTGTACTTGAAAAATGATTCAGGATTTTGGGAAAGATTCACAAAAAACCTAAAAAAAATAAACTACTCCCCATTAAATTGTCTAGTCTAACCTTTTTCTTCTTTTTTTTCCTTTTTTTTTACACAAAATTTGTCTAATGTTCCATCCTCCTACCCAAGGACATTTATAATAAACTGTGTTACACTTATAATAGAAAATATTATGTTGTCATTGTTGTTGTCGCCATCAATTGTAACATACCGTGTTACATTACCATTGTCGTCACTATCACTTGTTATATAGTGTGTTATATTGCCACCGACGACAACAATCTCTCCAAACCCACACACACCACAATCAATCAAGTTTGACACCCCACCAACGTAAGGCTGAGCATAAATTTCCCAAGGATGGATTTTATTAGTTACGCCAACAATATTACAAATACTTATTTTTACCTAAGATTTAACCTTAGCCTCAAGTTTGGTTCAACTTAAAATCTGAATTAAAACTTACGTCAAAGTAAATAAGTAATTATAATCATACATTTTATGGGACTTACAATTTTTCAATCGCATATTCCATTAACTTGTATCAAAATTTACTAAAAATCTGATTTTTATCTAAACCAAACAGGAGCTTAGTTGCAAATTTCGGATCAAAGTCAAACAAGTCTGGTTACCAATGACCCAACTGTGAACCGATCCTAAACAATAGAGTTCACAGCTTTGCAATTAAACCACTCAGAATTCAAGTTGTTCGATTCCGTGTAAACCTTTTGTAAGCATAGCAATAGATGTAAACTTGCACCTTTCCAACCTCTCCTTGGCCAAGTATAATTTCGAATCTCAAATTTGGAGGGTGTAAACTAGGCCAGAAATGAACTTCTTTATTTTTTCAAAAAATAGTGTTGGGTCCCATGGGGTATGACTTGGGCTACTTCATAAGTCAGCCCTACTGGGTACACTGTGCACTTGCTTTGCAAATGAATGATTCTGGACCATCAACTTTCTCCATCAATGTCAAGCTTTTTTCCTATGTCCCTTTTGTTCACCAGATAATTCCTTCAGCTATGGACATGACAGAGAACCAATGAGATAAAAAGAGATGCCCTATTCAGTATTCACAGAAGCACCATTTTGGAATTTAGGAAAAGGAAATAACAATGATGAGGACCACAGTTCGATACTATTATTATTATCATCATCTTGTTCATTTTCATTGTGCTCCTCCACCAATTTATGGACAATATTCTATATTAGAAGGGTTATCTTCAACTTTATATACTTGTAGCAGCGAAGGTACTTTTAAATGAAATCCGACCTAATAGACATTTTCATGGTACGTGCAGTTTAATTTATTTCTCATACTTATTTTCAACCACACATTCACACAATAAAATATTCTACACGTAAATCCAATTTTTTTAAAAAACTTTTTAGCTACACATTTTCCAAAAAATATTGTTCAGAACTATTTTTTGAAATTTTAAGGCCACCAAACAAAGGCTCAATCTACGAGGACCTCGTTGCAGTAATTATAAAAGTTAAGGATGATTCTGTCGAGATTTGAAGGTTGAAGAGTTGGATGCATATATGGCAAAAGTTAAAGTCTTTCATTGCAATTTTGCCTTAGTGCTACTTTAGAACATTTTAGTCGAAGAAGCTCTCGCCAGCTCTAAAGGTTGGAAAACCTTTTAAAGTTTACCCTAAAAAAAGGAAACACAAATAAGCAAATCTCTAGCTTAAGCCCTCGTTTGATGGCGATTATAAAGAGAAATTGAGGGGAAATAATATATTGAATTGTGATTTTTACAGAGAATGTATAGTTAAAAAGTAGAAAAAATTTTAAATTTACGTACAAAATATTTTATTGTGTGAATTGAGTTAACGAAAATGAGTATATGAAATAAATAGTTTTGTTTTTATGAGAGTCAAACAATGACTAAATACTACGAATGGAATTTGGTACTACATACTAGACACTTCAAATTTAAGGCCATTAATAATGAAGTCCACCCTTCCTCCATTCCTTCCAATATCTTCTAGTGTAGGGTACTCTGCAAGTTCATCTAGTCCCACATTAAGTCGCCAAATCAGGCGACTCGAGCAATTAGCTTAGCCCAATTCAATTAGGGTCCTTTACCAAGAATAACAATATAAAGAATTAATAAAACAAATTATCATTAATGGATGGTTTCTGACGGAAATCAATATATGTCGATGATTCCGACGAATGCCAGTAGTATATTGTTGGTGAACGGTGATCATTGACGTACCTAAATCCCTTTTTTTAAAAAAAAAACCTATGCACCTCCTTTAGTGATTATTTACACTAGTTTTAACAAATAAAAGCTATACCAAACAATCACTTAATTTTGTACAACTTAACCATGTCCCTAAGCCAGCTTAAGACTTAAGAATCTAATCATTTTGCATGGAAAGCATTCTTAAAAAGTTTTAACCATAATAATTCTGTTCACAAACCTACTAATAAACTACATTATAAGTAATTATTCCCTTAAATAAGCAAACAAAAATTCATCAATGTTACCTCCATCTCCAACATTAAATCCAACTTTTGTTTAACACAATCATTCTTCCAGATAATAAAAAAAACAATAAAGAGAATTAGGATATCCTCTTAAAATAAGTTTATCAAGACCATCCTCTACAAGTCTTTCTCCATAAAAAGCAGACTTTCTGGTCCCCTCATCCAAGTGTTTTAGATGGCAAAACCTGGAGAGAATCTATTACCATTTTGTCCTTGTTTTGAGACTGAAATTTCAATAGCCGGATTAGGTTGGCGAGTTATTCCAGCACCAGTAGCAGAGGATGACGAAGATGAGACAACCACCCGCTCACACTGAGGACACATGGTAAGGGTGGTCGGAGGGTTCGTGTTCATGTAAAAGTGTGGGGAGAGCTTCAATGCTCTAAGCTCGTTCACTTCCTTGTGCAACCGCCTATTTTCCTCTGTTAGATTTTCACATCGTCGCCTTAAGTAGTCGCAATCGACCTCGGTTTGCTTTAATTTTGTCCTGCGTCATTTGCAAACGACGGTCAATATACAAATCGAGGACTATGTCGTTTGCACTCTTCTCATTAGTACTTTTCCACTCAAAATCGACATGATACAAATAACTAAGAATAATGCTAAGTGTGCGTTCCATGGGTTACATCTTGTTGTAGGAATTCAAAAAGTGTGGGACCGAAATTATGTTTTTCTATCCAATTATGTGTCATACAATGTCAAAAATGATATAAAGAAAAATATACATGTAGCATAGTTGAATAACTAAAGTTGGCCAAACAAGCCTCGAGAACAATTTTTCAGAAACATATGATAACATTTTATTGAATGCCAATTGTACCCTTTAACTAACCTTGCCCTCCTGTTCTGAAACCACACCTCCACCTGCCTAGGTCTCAGATTCAGCTCTTTCGACAAAGCCAACTTTTGCTTCTGCAGAGCCAAACAACGGACGATTTAAAAACCGTGCCGACAAAAAAATTAAGGGGTCAAAATGGATCGTATCTTGCTACAAAATAAACAAATAAATGTAAACAAGATTTTAACGTGAATTGTCCGGATTTGATCTGGTTTTATTATTTTGACTGTTTCTAAATTTTCCTTTCAGACATGGACCTATTTTCAGTTCAATTCTTGAGCATTCATGAATCATGTATAGCACACAAAAGTACCCTTGACCCACTAACCGGGCTGAGCGTATTATGTTCCTTGAATGTCTCTTCAAGTACGGCCGCCTGTTCCTTTGACAGCCGCAGTTTCTTCCTCCCCGCATCCTCCTCCTCAAGAGAGCTGGTTGCTCTCTCGCCATCGTTCTCCTCTCTCTCATTCCTCTTTCCACTCAAACTTGACAGTGTGCTGTTTGGTGATGACGCCATCACTTCTTCCTCACAGTCTACTACAGTCACGGGCTGGTTTACATCGATTCCTCGAAGAAACGATCTTGGCTCAGCAATGTAGTCTGAAATTTATAAATAATATGAGATTTTCTCTAAAAACTCATCTTCTTTTTGCCTCTAAAAAAAAACTCATTTTTCATATATTTTCATCTTTTGGAAATTTTATCCGTTCAAGGAAAATCCATTTACACTCAAAGAAGGGCAAAAGAAGAAAATTTCTTAAAAGAAGCGAATTTTCTGTAAGTTTTTACAATCATTTAGTCAGAAATCAAACATGCAAGCACAGATTTGGAAAGGAAAACATATGAAATTGTTAGATTTATGTTCTTCACAAAATAAAACAGAAAAAAAAAATAAACATACCAGCTGGTGATTTTAATGGATCATTCCCGTAATGATGATGCATAAAAGGCAAAGCAGACTTCATGAGATTCAAGGGGAAATTGGGTGTGGGTGGATCCGGATTCTTGTTATCTGGGCATCTCAAGCTCAAGCTCAAGCTCAATCCCAAATCAGCATCTATCCCAGCCATCTGTTTCTCTCTAACTCTTCTTTTTTTTTTTCCCCCTCTCTCTAAATTAAGAACCCAAGAGGCAAGAACACCTTATTCTCTCTCTCTGTATGTCTTGGATTTTATAGAGATGGAATCCAAAAGAACAAGGGTGGGGGGTTGGGACAGGGACAGAAGGAGAAGAAATGGGCTGTTTTTTCTTTTTTTTTTTTTTTTTTGCAGAGGAGTTACAGCTTTTCTTAGGCCAGTGCAATGCAGTCTTAAGATTGTAGATTAAGACCTATCCATATATAGAGAGAAGTAGAGATACAAGAGTGTGTGTATATATAGAGTAGGGGGCTGGGTTGAGTAGGGTAGGGTAGGGTAGGGATGGCGTTACAGATATAGAGGCAGATGTTAATGATAGTTGTGTCAGAGGTTGCTATTGGCTCAATGATGATGATGGGATATGGCTTCGACATTTGAGTTGAATTTATATTACTTGGGACTTGGACTAACCACGGGTTTGAATTTCAACTATGGATGTGTTTGGTGATAGCATTAATTTTGAATCAAATAATTTCTGTTTGGGAGGGATTATCAGAGGTGGAAATTTTTTTTTTTTTTTTTTTTGAAAAATATGTAATTCAAAAATGTTATGAATTCACTTGTAAGAAAAAAATTATTAGGATGATTTTTTTTATTTTTTTTAAAAGTGAGTCTGAGAAAACATTATTTTCAAATAAGCTACGCATAATGGTAAAATATTTAGTCTTAATCCAACTCCAAATTTTATGGATCCATTATTTAGTGAGTGTTCGATAGGGATTAAAATTAGATTTTTAGTAGTTTGTAATAGAAATTTTTGAAATGTGTGATTAAAAAGTCGTAGGACCCATAAAAGATGTAGTTAATATTGATTATTTGACTTTGACTTAAATTAAAATCTGATTTTAATTCGAAATAAATAGAGCCTTAATTTTTTTTTTAGTGTTTATATTCCTATCACATTTATAAATATAAATTAATAAACTATGTAAAAATGAGGACTTTTAATTTTGTTCTGCATCCCAAAAAAGTTGATTTCGCCTGTTTTGTTATTTCTAATGTCAACGTAAAAGTTTAACACTTCAATACGACTCTTTCTCGCTTGGAGTTACAGTATACCCCCAAGAATAAATTGTTCATACGTTAAAACGAGACGTCTGTTGAATTAGAACATAGTGAGACAGAATTATAGTTCCTATTAAATTAAGTTTTAAAATTATATTATTTAATAAAAATACTATTTTTACCATGAAATAATATTTCACGTCAACCAAACAAAACCCTTCTGTTTCACTTTTAACTTTCGCTTTTCCTCTTTTTATTTTCCGTTTCTCATTTTTCAACCCTGGTTAAGTCAAATCTTGCAACTGTAACTTCTCATTCAAAAGCGGATTTCCGTGCGTGGACTGTTGACCAAAGAGATGAATTTCTGGTGCACTATTTGACTCACGCGCCCATGTATGCGTGTTCTTTTAGCTTAACCAATTTAGCCCTTGTTTGGATTAAAATTAATTTTTTTGTTAAATTTTGATATAAAAACATTTAATGTATGATTAAAAATGTGTGGATCTTATAAAATAAGTGGTTGAAATCAATTATTGACTTTGCGTTAAATTAAAAATTAAATTTTAATTTTTACCAAACCAAGACTTAACTTATTTACTGAGTTTAGTGAAAGCGACACTATATTCTACAGTGGAATCGCTCGGCTCATCAACCATCTACTGAATCGGTTCGATTCATCATGCTAGTTGACTCATATTTGCTTGCAGGATTAGTCTAGCCAATTTACTTCTTTAAATATAAACTTGTATTTTACTCACAATTTACGAGTCTACTCGAGAGATGATTCACACATAGCCAATGAACTCACACGCCAACAACCGATCGACTTACATGATTATTTTGCTACTCACGGCTTGCCTCCAACACTATCTGAATTCGCTCAACTCGCTCCACTTAACACCCTTACAAATATACCATATGTATTTGTTGTCTNAAAACGGCATTTTTCTTCAGAAACATACAAAGCTTTAAATTTTATATATATATATATATATATATATATATATATATATATATATATATACACACTATATTAAAATGGAATTTTTAGTACTCCATATAGGGAATAAAAAGCAACCAATTTGGACAATTAATTCTAGTTGTTCTAATTAATTAAGAGTTATTAATAATGTTGAAAAATTGGTTCAAAACCTGGTCTTGTCGAGAAATTAATTGATTGTGTTATTGCAAGGGAGCAACTAAGTAGTAATTAATGTGCATTATGTTCATTAATGCTTAATTAAAAAGAGGTTATTGTTTTGTTTATACATTGAAACTCCTATTTTAAAGTGAATTAAATGAGTTTTAATTATTTAAGGGAAATTTTCTGTAAATGCGACATGTTGATTTTATAGGGACTTGAAAAAAAATACAGTATAATTACACTTAAATTCAATATTTCGAGAAATTACAACTTCAATTTGACTATTGTAAAAACACTTCAGACTTTTTCAAAAATTGCATAAATTTCTCCAATAGACAAAAGTGGATATAAATTTTTTATTTTGACTTTTTATTTTTATGCTATCTTTAACTATCTTTTCTTTTTTCATAAAAAAATCTCTCTTTTTTATTTTTAATCTAAATAAGAGAATTGATTTTACTTTTTAGCTTGAAAAAGGTTTATATTCTTCTCTTTTTCCATAAATGATAAGATCTAGGGGTGTAACTCGTAAACGTTCGATTTATTTTTCTCTCTCGTTTTTCTTGCTTTGTACTCTAAAAGTAATTATATTCACAAAACAATTTTTATTAATTGTATCATATTTTAACTACAATGAAAGTCGTTTAACTTGTGCTCATCTCTGGACATATCTTCAACTTTTTTCTTTGCATTCTTATCCTCAAACTTCTATTAAATTTGCACTTCTTGTTGTTGATGATGATTTTCGTCCAAAAACATATTAGCATAAAAAGACCATCAAATGCTTACTGCGCACCACCTAAAAATCCTGCTTACATCCCATTATAAGTACAATAAAACTATCTGTACAAAGTTGAGTTACAAAAGTTGGGTTACAAAGTGTGTTGACAAAATTCAGATCTTTGATTTCAAATGATTTAAAAATCTGTTTTAAAATGATTGGTGTAGATGTTATTTTGTCAACAAACTTTGTAACACAAGATGATATTTAGGCGGAAATCGTCATCAAGTTAAAACGTGTTTAAATAATAAGAATAAGATTTATTTTATTAATACCGTTAAAAATATCAAAATGAACCCCACCATATACCCTTATCGCTCACCACTTAAAAATCCTGCTCACACCTCATCATAGGTGTGTATAGTAATGGCAGCATCATCTTTCTTAACTTGCAGATACAGGCTGAATTAATTTCATCGAGGTTGTATATATGTATAATCTATAATATATTAGTGATAATCATTTTTTGAACGATTGTAACCCCACTACAATTCAATTGTCTCAACAATGTCTTACTTTTCATTTTTTCAATATGTAATAAATATTATAAAATTCTTGTCATGTACGATTCTTTTTTATTAATTCTTAATTAATTAACATTCATATTAATCTAGACTCAATAAATTTTGATTTGGTGAATCTTGATCTAAATAGATCTATAGTTATTATAGATGAATTTATCTCTATTCGTGTATCTAGAAATTTTAATTAGCGTTTAAATTAATGTATTAACAATTAATTCTTATGTACCAAATATAATATAAAATGTTATTCATTTGTAGTATTTCATCATCGTAAAAAATTTGAATCGTAGAAATTAAGTTTTGAGGGTACAATTTTCTTTAGTTCGTTTGAAACTCATCAAATTCTCCTAATAAATTGGTATCAAATTTTACTTTTACAATACTTATAAAGTATTTCTGAAAAACGCGCAATACACGTTCAACTATGATTAGTTTACATAAAAAAGGTAATCTTGACTTTCGAAGTAAATGTTTTTTTTTATTTTTTTTTTATTTTTTGATACGATCGATTACATGAATTACTTAGAAAGTGGACAAAATTATTTATTATATTCTTTATCTTCAATGGTGAGTGTGTCACGAGCTTCATCTTCTTCTTTGAGAACAAGACATCATACACGTCTTCAATGGTGAGTGTGTCACGACTGTATAGGATCGTGTCCCTAAACGATGAAAACGAACTAGGCAGCGAGCACAACAGGATTAAGGCCAAGTCCTCTTCATCATATTTTATCTCTAACGTCTCCAGATCAACAATTATCTCCTTAAACACTGTCGGATGATCTTCCACTGATCCGCCTTTTGCCATGTGATGAGAATAAAGCCTCTGCTTCAAATGCAATTTGCTGGTCAGACTTTTGGTCATGCACAATTGCTCAAATTTCAACCATAATGCAGCTGATGTCTTTTCTTTCTCATATGTTGTTCAAGTTGTGGGCATCTTATCAAATTTCAACAACTCATCACCCAAATCCATCTGCTCCAATATAGCTCTCATCTTTACTTGCCACACTGAAAATCTTGTATTGCGATCCAACAACGAAATATCATACTTTATGGTAGTAATCGATTAACAAAGCATCGAACAATCAAATCATTGCTCTGCGGATCTGTTGAACCTTAACACTGATACCACATGTTAGAAATTTGAGGAGGTGATATGGCGCGATGTGAAGTATGGATCGAACAAAGAAAAACGCGATTAAAAGAAAGCAAGTAAGAAGAAGAGAATAGACAGAGGAACCGAATACTTTATTAACAACCACTGGAGAGAAAATACAGTTATGCAATTAAATGTCTCATAAATTGAATGAGGAGCCTAATATTTATAGGAGAATCGTTCAAGACCCTAAAACAAGGAAACTAGGTTAAAAATCGCGTAAAATTCGAAAAATAAGGGGAAAAAAATATGCGGATCGTCGCTCGAGCTTGAGAAGGGGGCGAGGGCTGTCACTTGACGACAAGCGGGCGACTGGGTTTCTGCTCCAATGTTGCTCCTCTTGTTCGAGCGCGAGTCGAGCGACCGTCCAACGCCGTCAATCCATCTTCTTTCCTTCTTGGACCTTATTTTGACATCTTCAAGTCCAATACTCCAAAGCGTGAAACTCTAAACCCAATTTGGACTGAATTTGGGTCACAAAATCCAACACATTATTTGAAAACTATTTTTTATACACACTTATTTTCAATCACACATTCACGCAATAAAGTATTATGCACGTAAATTTAAATTTTTTTCAGACTTTTTAACAACACACTTTCCTAAAAATCGTTATTCCAAACAGTGGCCGACGCAGACATTTTGAGTTAATAGGACACAATCAAACTTGCAAAAAAATGACAAAAAAAAAAATTAAATATTCAATATCTTAATAACAATTGTAGTTCCCAATTTTTAATTTTTGAAAAAGTTCCCAATTCCCAAACTAAATCTCATAAATCACAATACACATATCAATTGTCCATCTCAGATTCACAAATCAAAGATTCTCAATTCAAAAATTGACAATTGAAAAATGGCTCCAATCATCTTCGGGCAATTCAAACAATGGCTCCAGGCAATTCAAAAAATGGTCCAAGGCAACAAAAGTGAAGAATGGGCAAAGTTCAAATTTCCTTTTAAATTGGTTCACAAAAGTTCAAATTTCCTTTTAAATTGATTCACAAATGACAAATCGTATATATAGCATAACTAATTGACCGTTTGGAGACGTAAAATCAAAACTTCGACTATACAATACTAACCTTACCAATTATCATTCTGTTTAGGAGCGGACGATGATGGCAACAGTGGGAGGTGATAGCAGCATTCACGAAATCTCTCTCGGGTCTCAACTGAATTAGTCACAGGCTCGCAACAACAGGGTCTAAAAATCTATCGGAGGAGGGATGATAGGTCCAACGACTCCAATCGCCGACAATAGGGATTAAGGAAGGGAACTTGGGAAGGTAGACAGTTTTGAAAATCTGGGACATTTAGGCTTTGTTTGAAATTCACTTTTTGAAAAATGGATTTTGTAATAGTAATTTTTTGAAGACTGTATAATTAAAAAATGGAAAAGAAAATAAATTATATGTATGTGTACAATTATATTATTAAAAAATGTGTAATTGAAAATGAATCGTGAAACAAATAAATCTTCGGGATCTACTCAAGAAAACTTCTAATTAAGGGTGTGTTTGATGAATATTATTGAGAAAAAAATGTGTTTTAAATAGTGATATGATGAGAAATATGTGGTTAAAAAGTAATGAAAAGTTATTGATGTGATAAAAATATTATTTTATTGAAAAATGTGTGATTGAAAATGAGTTTTTAAAATATGTGTATCTGGACTAATTACAAGAATTACTCAAAGCAATTATGGGCATCATTGGTCAGGAGTTCTCTTGGAAGGTAAGGTGCAACATGGGTTCGACTCGCTCGACACTTTAACAGTTCAGTGGGGGGATTCTTGATCCCTGGCCAGTTTGGGGTACAACCCGCGATTTACTTGGTCTGTGTGATAAATGGTCGGATCGCAGATATCAAGATTAATTATCGATGGCGAACACTTGGGTATAAAAATTAAAAATAAAAAATTATGGGCATCATTGGTGTAGCTTGGAATTGAAGTTTATATATATAACGAAAAATAATGAGATAAGGTATCTAATGATTGGAGAAAAATGGATGTGGTGGAAACTATTGAGGAGACAGGATTCTAACAGGATCCACTCTTGTCACATCTTTCGAATCCGTTGACAACTTCACTGCACGTGATATCCTACATATTTTTTCTCATTCCCACGTGGACCATCACTTCTACTGTCCCCACGCTCTGTTCCTTGAAAAGTTATTTTTGCATTCAGAACACCTCAACTTTTTCTATTCGACAATTAGGTATAAATTTTTTTAAATATGAGTAACTATACCCTTTTTTATTAGCTGTATCAGTTTTCACATGGAAGTGGTGAACACAGTTCGATTTAAGCATTTTGTGACAAATTTTCTAATCAAACCACTAAATCGATTTTGTGACAAATTTTCTAATCAAACCACTACAAGTGGTTTGAAATTTTTACGAACTAAACTAAACCACTTTAATTTCTAAATCAAACAAATTTTTTCGATTTGATTCGATTTAAAATCACGGTTTAACAAATAAAAAAATTACGTATATCAAATAAGTTAAATCATTAATATTAGTATAAAATTTCTCGTTAAAACATAAATATTAGTATAAAATTTCTCGTTAAAACATAAATAGTACCATTAAAAATATTACGAATCAAATTTCTATAATTCTAATCATTATAATTCAACAATATGATAGAATAAATTTTACATCTTAGTTGTACTAATTGGTGTAGCATCTACAATCGTAACACATGGTTCATTTTCTCCATAAAGATAAGAATATAATATATCAATTCGTTTATTATATTGAATGATATAAAACAACCAATAAATGAAAATGAATATAAAAATTAAATAAAGTAATACGTTCTATAATTTTTTGTGAATCATCAAATGCTTCTACATAATTTAAATATTGACAAATCACTATAACTTCCTTGTTACTATGAAACCAATTTTTGGGGCAAATTACTGCATCAACTATATTTGCACTGAATGAACTTCTAAAAGAATCAAGAATTCGACCCACTAGTAGGAAATGCAGAAGTAGAAACAATTGTTGATATTTGAATAGCTAGTACATCTTAAACAATTTTTGTGATAATCTTGTATTTATTTGCATTCAATTTTCATTACAGTAATATATCGAAAGACTCATTAGTCAAGTTTTCAAAATGACCATTTAAGTAATCCGTCAAATCATTATAGCAATTAACAATAAAATCTAAAAACTAAGTTAAAACGTAAGTATGATCGGGAAATCGAGATGCAAATAAACAAACAAATGATGTTTGTTAAAAAATTAAGGGAGCTCGATACATATCAAAATAAAAAACACATCCACCAATAAAATATAGCAAACAATTACCAAAAAATAATTTTTTTTGGATAAACTGACATGAAAATTTAGTCGAAATTCGAGATCATTATTAGTAGAAAAAAAAAAGAAAATTAAAATTTAATTATCTACTAAATTGTAATGGGTGGTCGGTGAATGTAGTTCAACAACAGTTTTTTAACACTTCACCCTATTTGAGGATTTTGCGTTCACAGTTATGATGACTGATATGTATTTGGATATAGTTTATGGGATGAATTGTTGTTTAATTAAATATTTATTGTACTTGGGTGATGTCTAACATGTATGTATCTTTTTAACTAGGTTATGCTTAGTTTTAATTAAGTTGGATAAAAGTTTATATTAATTAATTTATTTATTTGTGAACGGTTTGCAAAGATCGAAACATAAACCAAACCACTTCGTAGTGGTTTGGTTTGGTTTGGTTCAAAATCAAAACATTGAATGATCCACGTGGATCCAAATCAACAATTTCAAAAAAGTGATTTTGGTTCGAATTTGCGTTTGACGGTTTCATTATTTAGCCCTATCACATGGCGTTCCCTCGCCTCTGAAGTAGAAAAGAAAAAGGAGTCTTGAAAGATTTGAGCAATAAGAACAATAGAACATGGAATCATCGCTGTAAAATTGTCATTACAAAATTAGTAATAAGTGTTCGAAATGGGCGTTGAAACTAAAAATAAAATAACTATATTACTATTCCACCGGACATGTAAAACCTCAACGTGGTAGACACTTTGATAGACTACGAGCATTGAGAATACTCATCCACTTTTTACCGTATATAGCTAGTTTGTCATTTTATGATTTATTTTAAAATAATCCGATTTTATTTTTAAGTCTAGACGAACATGGATATTCTAGTGTAGTGATTTGTTTTAAAATAATGCTAGATGCAAGCGCTATTGATGGACAATCGTATTGAAGTCATTGTCATAACCTCTAAAAAATTAAAATATATTTTAATTTATTGAAAAATATCATAAACTATGATTCCTCATTCGTGGTTACAAATAACATTCCAATATGAAGGTACTACAAGTGAAGAAATGAGTACAACTAGGAGCCACACGTGCAGGTATGTGGGTTAGGTTTATCCTATCTTTAATATCCCAATCATTATAATTGGGAGCAAACATAGAGCTTTTGTGCCAATCATATTTCTCTTGGCCACGACAAAGATATTGTAGTTGTTCAAGTGGAATTATATTTGGTGCCCCCTTCGAATTGCTCCCCATTTTGTGGATGAGAAAGATATAATTTAGGAGTAAGATATATTTAGGTTTGATAGTTGATAAACTCTACGTATGTATTGATCGGAATTTCAAAGTGTTTTATTGTGGATCAATGGGATATATATTATTTTTTGATCTTTTGTAAGGAAAAAAAATTATTGATCGAACTAAAAGTATACTATAAAGCGCTCATATCCCACAATAGTCTGAATAGAAAGACTATTCATGTACTTCAAAAGAAAAATAAGCATCGTGCCCACTCACCATCTAGTTTGTCTAATTAAATGTTGCATCAACAAGTTAGCATTACCTGGTTTGATAAAACGGTATTGGGTTTATTCAAAAACTCGTCCAATTTGTTATGCAAATTGTACGATGGAGTGACTAGGATTATACACTCGATTTCCCAATCAGAGTGATAAATTCAAGATGGAATTTGGATACTATGGTTAAAATTCAACTAAACATGGACGGTGAATATCGTATAGTATCTTTTTACAAGCATGCAAGCAACTTGAATCGACATCCAAAATATTTTTCATATATCTTGTTGATTAAACTTCGTAAGCAAAATTTTTGATCTACATTGAAAGAACAATAAACTATTTAATGATAAGTCCATCAATATTTAGGAAAAAAAAAAAAAAAACACCACCTATGACTTTTCTTTAATTTTTTAGCGATTTTGTCGGATAACTATTAAAATCATATTTAATAGATTTTTTAAAAATAAACTTTAGTCCATGTTTGATTATCATTATTTGGAAACTCTTTTTTCTATATACTCATTTTAACCATACATTCGTACAATAAAATATTCTGCATATAAATTCAAAAAATTTAATTACTTTTTAACCACACATTCTTTTAAAAATCACTATTAAAAATATCATTTTTTTTCCAAATAATGACAATCAAACAAGCATTTGGCCATTGTTTGATCCTCGTCATTTTCAAAATACATTTTTCTCTCTTATTTTCAACCACCCATTTTTCAATAAAATAATATTTACATATAAACTCAAAACTTTTTCTTATTTTTCAACCACATATTTTTCATTGAATCACTATTTCAAAATGCATTTTTGTTTTAAAACAATTCAAACAGACTCTTAATGAAATATGTGGCTAAAAATTGTGAATTTATAAAATTAATTATTGATTTTGACTTAAATACATATTTTAATTCATATAAATATTTTTAATTAAGCTCTCGTTTGATGGCCATTATAAAGAAAAATTAGGAAAAGTGATGTTTAGAATAGTGATTTTTGAAAATAATTTGATTATAAAGTAGGAAAATTATGTTTAAAATATTTTACTATATCAATATGTAATTGAAAATGAATATTAAAAATAAAGAGTTTTCAAATAAATAGAATCAAAGCTTAAGACAGCAAATTTTACGTGCACACACCTTCCCCTTTAGAGCGTGGAATTGATACGGTCCACTGATATATCATGGGAATGATTTAAAGAGGAAGTATCCAATGATTGTATCGAGCGCGTGTCAGATAGCAAAGGGACAAAGGTGTCACGCATGCACGAGTGGCTTTCAAGTGGGACCCAACTTCTGTCTGGTGGGCAAGCATTGCATCCCCCTATCCACGTGAAACCATGGGCCTTACCCACGTGACACGTCTCTATCTTCTCCTGTCCTTCTCCACCTAATTTTGTTTTCAACGGAGAATTTCTTCCGAAGTCCCCTAATATGTTAAATTTAACAAATAGATCCTTAATTTATTCATTAAATGAATTACGAGAGAAAAATGAAAGAAATAAAATATGTCGATATAACCTTATTTCGAAGATTCTCTAAACTTGTTTACAAATGTAACATTAGGAGTGAAAATGGGTCGAGCCGCTCGTGGCTCATCGATTTCGGCTTGTGAGCTGCTTATTGAGACGAGTTATGAATTAAGTCAAACTCAAAACTTTTTCATAAGTCAACTCATCTTAAGCTTGTGGATCAACTCATTTTTTGACTTTAATTCTAAAAAGAAATGAGGTGGCTTGTTGGTCGGCTTGCGTCCATACGAGCCCAAAGGGTTGAGCTAAACATTACTTGTGGACATGATCTGAGGTCGAGTGTCTAAGGACTGAATTGGCTTGGCTCAATCTATTGATAGAAATAAGGGGTGTATAAATAATTGTAGTTAGGAGATGTACAAAATTTGTAATTAAAGTTTGACAATAACCTTTAAATTATAATTTAAACCAAATAAGCAATAACTCGCACACTAAGTTACCTGATTTTGCCCTTACTCATTTATCTTGAGAGATGATTGAAAATGTGGAAAGAGAGTGAACAGAATACGAAAGCAAAACGATTTTCAATTAAAGGCTAGGAAGAAAAATGAGATAAAAGTACATTTTTGGTTATGAACATTTCAATTTGAGTGTGTTATACCTTTAGTTTTATGAGTAGTAGTACCCTGTACCTTTTTAATTCCAGATAAATTTTTTTGGTTGATATTCGTTCCGTCTCTCTTCCTCTGCTAACATTAGTTTTGTCAATAAAGAACCGGCAAAGAAATGGCGGGGCTTTTCTCCCCAATGACTGCTCAAGTGTGAGAATTAGTAGGTAAAGAAGAAGAATCAAGTGACTAATAATATTTGCTTAAAAGTTAAGGTTATGACATTTTACTTGAGGAGACTTCGAGGGACGCTTGTCATCATTCCGTGATAGTGGGGAGTTTTCATACTCTCTATTATCTCCTAATTATTCGGAGCCAATTGTTAGAACGTGTCAACTTGCACATGACATGTTGCAGGACGTGGAGTTGTTATAACTTCAATCAAGTGTTGTGGATGAACATCCCGTGGAACCATAGGCCTTCGGGATAAGTTCGACCCTCTATTAGTCTCGTTCTAAAGTAGGCGAGCAACCACTACAGTCATTTTGGTAGGCATCTAGTTGACCCTTAAGAGTACTTGATGCTGATTGTTGGGTTTTGCATAAGGATAGAAACAACATCCGCTGTCAAACCTATAGTTCTCCTAACCCTTAGTTTACGCCGGAAAGGATTGCAACTGCTACTTCCACCATCACAGTCGACCTTTAAATATGAGCCATTTGTTGGGCTTTACACTAGGAAGAGTATGACAACTACCGACATGCATATAGCTCGTCCGACCCTTTTGGCATCGAACATGATAGCGATTGCTACTTCCATCATCATAGACCAAATACCATACACGGTCATTTGGATAAGAACTAGAACACATATCCTAGAGCATCGCATTAGCATAGAGACAATGGAAACTCCCTCGTCACCTATTATGCTAGGTTGAATTTTATAGCGGTTGGCCTAGTTGACTTTTGCTCGACTGTGAAGGCGATAGTAGCTACCAATTCTTCTAACTCGTTTATTATTTTCATGTCCAAAAAGGGAGTTGTTAATATTTTTATTATCATTGGTTAAACTTTTTATTATTAAGAAAAATTTATCTTTTGACAAATAATTTATGTAATCTATATTTTATATTATTGATCTATCTATAAGAAGTCAGAATAGTAATGTTATTTCACACCACTTAAACATCAATTTAGATGATAGTTAGGTTAGTGTTCAATACCACCGATACTAGATAAGATTATTCATATAAGAATTATCATTAAATTTCACTCTTATTCATTTTTGTAGTTTATATTTTAAATTCCCATTGTGGGTCGCATTCGATCATTAACTTATCACCTTGGTCAAGGAGTTGGACGGCACAATATAACATACTCGATTACAATTTACAACACTAACAAGAAGTTCCAAACCCAATGCAAGTTGCCTAAAATGCTAACTTGCAAGGTGAAAGGAACTCGAGTTCCACATTTGAAGAAGAACCCTTTATCTTACCAAGTATTAAACGTAAATAGAGATTCTACAAAAAAATTCTCCATGACTCATATCTTGAATCTCAATTAGCTCAACATTCGTTTGACTTCTACAACTATGATGTAGTCCCTGTTTGGTGGGGATTAAAAATAGATTTTAATAAAAGTTGATGAAATGTACGGTTGAAAAGTTGTGACTTGTATGAAGTATGAGATAAAATTAATTATTAACTTTGAATTTGATAAAAATCTAGATTTTAAATTTTACCAAACGTGAGCTTAATATATATATTCTATTTTTTGTGATAAGAAGGATTAATAAAATGCAAGCATTTTTATGTTTTATATATTTTTTCGTGAATATTATTTCAAACTTCTACTCTCAACTTTTCTTCTCAAAACAAATTCGATGCATGCGGAATAAATAAACTACATTTCTGTATGCATGATACAATCGTATTATACTATATTAGTGAAATTTTTTAGCAGATGATGTTATTAACCTATCCAAAAAGGGCGGTCAGTCGGACAAACTATTTTTTGTGTTCTTATTTTTTTTAGTCTTTTGAAATACATTTTGTTAATTCTAAATCGTCTCAAATTTGCCTTCCTTTAGGTCATGTTTGACTCACTCATGTTCATAAACTATTTATAAATATTGAAATAAATTTTTATCAACATATTTTTAAAAAATTATAAATATTATTCACAATTTATTTTTATCTATTTAATAATTTAAAAGGTTTATAATTATTTCGCAAACATTATGCAATAAAGGCAAAATTCATCTGCCTTGACATAACCGTGGGCCTGCACTGACCCGTCATCCTGGTCTACTGCTACATGGGCTTGGTGTGTAGTTGTTTGTTAAATGTGGTAATTATATGAAACTCTATTTTTCAAGATTCAAATTCAAAAATCAGATTTCAAGTTTTAATTTTCACCGGAGATTTCAAAAACCCTCTCTCTCCGCACGCAGTGGAGCTTCTCTTCATCGGAGCCGCGACGGATTTGATCTGATTTTTGGCGACATAAGCGCCAATGAGCACCTCGCACAGATTTCGTCGTTATGCATCCCCGTCGCGGTGGTCGCAACGTGAAACCACCGCCTCTGCTCTCCTCTCCATCCTTTCCTCTCGTCTCCTTCTCAACAGTCGTGTTGGTGTGGCGGTGGAGATGGCTATGGTATTTTTCGATTCAATTTTTTGGTGGTGTTTGCCTTGTGGTGTTTCGCGGTAGTCGCACCGTGCAACCACCGCCTCTGCTATCTCCCTCTTCCTCTCCCCCCTCTTCCTGTCGTCTCATTCTCAATAGTGGTGTTGGTGTGGCTGTGGCGATGGCTATGGTATTTTTCGATTCAATTTTTTGGTGGTGTTTACGTTGTGGTGGCGGTTTGTGGTGTGATTTGGGTGGTGGTGGTTTATGGTGCCACGAAGCTGCGATCTGAGCTAACGCCGGCAGTAGTGATTTGGGTGTTGGTGGTGTGACAGTAAAGTGGCGATTGGGTGCTGGTTGTTGTGAAGTGGGCTGCGGGTGGTGGTGGTTGGTGGTGTTTTGTGTGGCGACGAATTCTGTGGTTGTAACTGTGGTGGCGGATCTGGCGGGATCTGGTGGTGGGATGTTTGGGTGGTGGTGATGTTGGTTGTGGAGGTGGTAGTAGTGGTCGTGGCGATAGTGCAGAGGTGGTGGTGGTGGATCTGATCATTTTGGTTTTCTATGACTAAAAATATTATCCGTGACCTTACAATTCGGTAACCGTGACTAAAAATAAAATTCGTGACCAACCATTTTGTTATCTGTGACCTAAGAATTATTTAATCTGTGACCGTGAAAAAATTTGTGGCTAACTAATTTGAAAATCTGTGTTTGTGTGACATTCTGTGACTAAAAATATAATTTGTGACTTTATAATTCGACAATATGTGACTAAAAATATAATTCGTGACCAACCATTTTGTTATCAGTGACTTAAAAATTATATAATCTGTGATTGTGAAAAAATCTGTGACCAACTGATTTGGAAGTTTGTGATCGTGTGATCTATAAATTTTGATATGTGACCAATTAATTTTGAAATATGTGACCAACAAATTAATTGTGACTTACAAATTTTTTTAACTGTGACCGTAAAATAGTCGTCGGAATTGGAGCAGTTGTCGGAATAGTCGCCGATATCGGAGTAGTCGTCGGAACGATCGTCGGAGCGGTAGGGTGGTGGAGGTGGGGTGTGTTATATATATATATAATCTAATTTTTAAAATTTAAAAGTTATTTTTTTATTTTTGAAATAGTGTATACTTAAAAGTGAAAAGGAAAGTTTGTCCTTTCCATCTTAATCCCCCTTGTCTCTAAATTATTAACTTTTTATGTTTCATAAATCCAACAATATAATGACATATATTGAACTTTAAGTGCTTGCTTGGTATAGGCAACTGCGCCAGAACTTCTTCAGAAAGGGGGAGTTGAAACTTTGAAAAGTTGCCAAAAATTTGACTTTTAAATCAACAATTAATTTTAACCAAATGCAAAAATTTCTATTAAATTTTCCAAGCGATTTGTTTTATCAAAATCTGCAAAAACTTTTATAAAAAACTTTATCAAACAAGTAAGAATTATGCATTTTTTGGTAAAGTTTCAATCTTTGTGGTATAAAGATTGTGGTTTAGCTTCCTATCGTTTTATTAATATTCAATTTGTGTTTGCTTGGTTGGTAATGTTCAGTGGTCTAAAAATTAACAAGAACGAGAAGTAATTGACGAGTGCCCTTTTTGTGTGTGTATGTTTTAGGTAAATAGAAAACGGAGAAATCTTCAAAAGAAGAAATCAAGAAAGGTGGAACGGAGTGACAGTGGTTCGGATTGTGACAGGAACATGGAAAAACAAACATTTTCTGATAGTGTTAGAGCTCTTTTCTTTTTGTTCATATGTAGTTTCATTGTGATTATATTTTGTTTTTGTTTTTATTATGCTTATTTGCTGTGTTTCTTTAATCATGCAGGTGAGTAATTACTATGATTTTGACAAAAATTATGAGGATACTGACGTTGAGAGTGAGAATGAGGATGATCATGATCATGATCATGATGAGGAAGAGTTAGAGTTAGAAGAGCAGGGAGAAGGATCTGAGGATGACAATGACGATGAACAGAAGGGTGCTGAGATGGAAGAGCTCGAGAAAGAATATGAGGAACTGCGAAATGAGGAGCAGTACGTGCATGACCCCTCAGGGTCTCACCTTTCATTCCATAGCCCTTTGTTCAATTTTAATTCATAATTGGGAGGAAAACTAATCATGTGGTCTTTCAGCAAGGTTGCCAACTTAGTATCGGTTTTGGGGATCGATTTTTGTATTTCCTTGGTTTTAGTATATGTTGACTTCAGTGTTATGAAAAGAATACTGGTGACTACTGTGGCGGTTAAAATGGATAGTTACAAATTAGAAGGGGTAGTTCATATTTTTAAACTTACTAAATGAGATTTAGTATACTAAATATCTATGAAATTCTTGTAAAGGAGTTGAGGAAAAATGATTTCGACCTTTGTGAATAGTTTGAGGAGTCTTAGATGGATCAACATATGTTTTATTAGCTTCGAAGCTTTAGGGACTAGGTGCTTTAGCCAATTGAGAGAACAAAGTTCTTCTGAAATTAAGATATCTCAGTTCATGAGGCCATAGGTTGTTGATATTTAATATTCGTCACCTTGAACCAAACTTAACGTAGTATGCGCAAGCTATGTAATACTTTGTATGGCTTTTTCTAGAACTTTCTTACCCCTTCAACCATTTTTTTTTTCAATAAGCTTTAGAATGGCAAAAATATTTAAGAGGCTGCCTCAATTTTTCCATTCAGCCAAATTTTATATATGAATTACAGATTTTATTTGGTGTTAATGAATGAAATTGTAAGTTGAATTTACTGCAAAATAAAAAGTATGTTATTGGGTGATTCTTACATGCATTAGAAAATAGCTTTTGGTTTAAGTGTGATGGAAGTGTCACTTTCCAATCTTATTTGTTTTCTGGCGCCTTGCCTATAAAAATTTCTGTGAAATGCGTTCTGGGCAGTTTAAATGCCATTTTTCATTTCTGGCTAGCCAACTTTGATGTAAAATAGTTTGTTCAGGTTCCAAACACAAATGGTACATTTAGCAACTCCTTGGCATTCTTTGTTCTTGATTACAATAACGTGGCATTGTTGACTATATCTAAGGTCATGTTATATTTCACTTCTTTATTCACCAGAGATCTTTTGAGAAATCTACAGCGCCGTAAGGATGAGGATCTTCAGAAAGGTCAAGCCGTAAAAAATCAGAGGGTATGAACCTTTTTAATCAGTATTTTATCATTGCTTATCCATAACTATCCTCGAATTAATATCAATTTATGCCATTCAAATATTGTACCTTTACATTGCTTCGAATATGTTTTTAAGTTTTCTGGTTACCTCTCTCTAAGAAATGTAGCAAAAGGGTTCTCGTGTTCCCAAAATCTTTTTTTCTTTGTGATCTTAACCTAATAATAAGGGAACGTCTTGGCTCTGTTTTCATTTATGGTTGTTCCCCTTATCTAGCCCTTTTCTCCATGTCCATTTTTGACTTTACTGAGATGGTTTCCTGATCTCCTCTCCTCATCCTGTGAAGGCTCTTTGGGACAAATCACTCGAATTCAGATTCTTGCTGCATAAAGCATTCTCAAGTTCTAACAGACTTCCACAGGTTCGCTTTGGATTCTTACATATATATATTTATCATTTAAATTCTACGTACTGCATCAAGACGACGTATGCGAAAGAAGATTTGTGTCTGCAGGAACCAGTTAGGTCCTTATTTAATGGTGATATTGTAGTCATTGAAGCATACTCTGATCTAATCGCTTCCTCAAAGAAGACCTTGGATTCCATACTGGAGTTACAACAGGTGTGACGTTGGTGAAAAATATTCCTATTTCAATTTAGTAAACACATGTTCCTTATTGTCACGCGATCTCATTTCATAAACAATTGCCCATTAGCTTTACTTTTTACTCGTGTATCTTTTGACAGGTGCTAGTTGAGAATAATCCTTCAATTGCCCAAACCATAGATGGTATGATATCTCACTACATATTTGTTTATTTTATACTGATACCTGATTGTTAAAAATACTTCTCATAGAAATTTGTTGGAACTGGTGTGCTGTTGAGACGTCTTTTTTAAAAAGAAATTGTACAGTATATTTACAAAGCTTGGAATGCACTCAATGAAAATTATTGGCTAAATCCTATTTTGTGTCTTTTCTGGATGTAGAAAATCTCATTCGTTTAAAGGGAACCAAAATTTAAATCTGTTCTCCTGTAAATGGCTCATGTCTGAGCGACCGAGCCTCAGTCCCAATAAGCTTGGAGTTTTCAACATGAATCCTTTTCTCCATTCTGTACAATTTTCTTTAGAACATTACTGATGTAAATTTTTACTGTTCATAATAATTCCTCTGCGAAGGATATGATGTCTTCTTTTAATTTATCATTCATGATAAAATGACCAAACTGATAAGTGGTTAGTCTTATTAATTTTTATGCCAAGAATATAATGAGTTGACAGCTAAACATACAGTGGGAGCTGAGGGAGGGGAGGAATAGAGACTATCTGATTGTGATGGCACAGGAATGAGTCATGATGCAAAGGTCATTATATTCCAAAGTATACTTCCTTAAGTACATCACCTATACATAATTTTTTTTTCTTCTCTAGTTTGGCTATTGTGGTCAATAGACAGCTAAGAAGAAAGGGTACAATGAAATGCACACATTAAGAATTCTATTTTTTGGGAGTTTTTGTGGCTTCGTCATCTTTTATGAGCCATAGTTCATGAAAGCTAGGCTGAATGCCTGACCTAACTAGTTTTTCGTGCCTACCGGGGACCTCTAAAAAGGATTGTATTAAGATTTTTAAGGGGGTTATCACATTCCTATAATATTCTGTCTGGGATATTGATGCGGACATCACGTCGATCATTATTTAGTTATTTTACTCTCGTTATTGGACCTATC
>CAIGRN010179887.1:0-20672 GCA_903798345.1 Fraxinus anomala
TTTTCGCTTGTTCCCACATACTTTTCATTCTATCCATCAATGTGATCCTACAAACACAAATTACATCGCGTTAAGCTATATTCAACACATTAAACTTCAATTATTCATGTTTGTGAATCGAAATAAATGTGTAAAAGCGCTCTTATCGGTGAGATTTACGCAGACCATAGCTATTTCAAGTATTGTCTCATAACTAACACAAGAACAGTCAGATGTATCCAAGGATTCCAAGAGTTGGCATGATGTTGTTGTTGATCGAATTGCAACATCTGAAAGCTTGTGCAAAAATGAACAGTACTTTTTGGATTTTCTTTTAAAGGAGAGGGGATTTTTATTTTGCATTTTAAGACATTGTTGTAGGTTAGGAAACATTTCGACATATATGTAAAGTTTAACAACACGATATAGGCAAGGGCGCAACACGTGCATGTAGATGAAGTCTATTCAAAACAACACTTTTTCGAAAGTGAATCACACCATCCAAGCTAATAAAGTCGAATTCACTAGAAGACAACTAAGGCAGA
Organism: Fraxinus anomala; assembly: GCA_903798345.1. Classification (NCBI taxonomy): domain Eukaryota; kingdom Viridiplantae; phylum Streptophyta; class Magnoliopsida; order Lamiales; family Oleaceae; genus Fraxinus; species Fraxinus anomala. The sequence goes on from CAIGRN010179887.1 coordinate 525, forward strand.
AGTAATCGACAAAGATCTTCCAATCTTTAATGAGTGTTTAAAGTTCTTGAACAAAAATGGTCCTAAACTCGCTATCCGACAATGACGATGACGGTAGAAAAGTTAATCTTAGTTTGGTAAATTTTGACTAAGACGGTGAGCAGTTATGAAGAAAATGAATAGCAAGCCGTTTTAGCTTAAATTCAAACATAATATGTCAATATAAACAAGCAAACATTTTCTATGTTTAAAGATACAAATGTCTTAACTCATTGTTTATTGAGGATTAAAATCAAATATGTGGTTAAAAAATCATGAGATCCACAAAATATGTGATTAAAATTAACTATTTACTTTAACTTAAATTAAAATTTAGATTTTAATTGATTCTAAATGGGAGCTAAATACAGTGGAGAGATAAAAGCCTAAAATCAATTTACTCCCCTAAGCAATTGTCATTTCCTCTCATTCCAAAGAGAAAAGGGACCTCCTACAATGTTAGGTTTAGACCCACGTTTCTTATGGCTTTTTTTAACTTTTGAAAAGAGTGTTTGGGAGAGATTCTTGCAAGAAAAAATAAACTTTAACATATGATTAAAAATTAGGAAAAAGTTATGAGTATCACAGAATGTGTGGTTGAAAAATTATTTCAATAATCTCTTCCAAATCGTGATGCATCCTGAATTTTCTTTAATAAATACACCTGAATTTAATTTCAAATATATCATTTAATTAGTCAAACTCTAGCAAATTATCTTTATTTTCAAATATTCTTCTTCAAAATTTGAAGGCAAAATGTAACAATCATACCCAACTTGTTTCTCAAGCATCAAGTTGGTCCTTGACATCTAAAAAACCAAACGGGCAAGTCTCGAATTTTTCATCAGAGTAGAACATTAAGATTATGATAATTTTCTAATTTTTTGTTAAACTATCACTAACGTTCGTAAAATGACCCTAATTTCTAAAAATTTTGAATATCGATCTCAGGTTAGGAAGCAAAATCTAGATTAAGTAAGTAGATGTAATGATTTTATCGAGGATTTTATCGAGGATGTAAAATAAATCTATGTTGAGAACTCGACATGAAACATGTCGAGATGAAATAATCGAATCCGGAATACCATGGTGGGGATATAGGAAATTTGGATGGATTTTGGTAGATGTGAATAAATAATTCTTCCTTCAATAAATGTACTTGAATTTTGTTCAAAATAAAGTCACAATCCATCCTAATATCAATATCAATTATTCTTTTGAATTGTTTTAATCTCCTCATCAAGTATTTTCCCAATATTATTATTTTCACTATCTCACCCAAGCCCACCCCCATTTCACCATCTCCAATTTCCCCCAAAACGCACACTGCAACGAAATCAAACCCTTAGTTTTCGATTTTGTTGTCAAAATACGCACGCACGAACAGAGTCTCTCTCCCTCTCTGTCCCCCAAATTCCATTTCTAGACCGGAAAGAAGAACAAATAAAATAGGAAAAGAAAAAAAAAAAAAAAGCACCCTTTTTTCTTTTGCTCCGTGCGACTACACGATCCTTTCAGTTTTTATATAAAAAATTGAATTGCGTATTGAAGAGAGAAGGCCAGAAAATACGGAGGGCTCTCAACTTTAATTTAATTATTGTCTTTTTGTTGGAGTTTATTTGATTTCGTCGACATTGCACTAATTTCTGAATCTCTTCACTTAGGGTTCTGTTATTCTCGAACTTTTGAATTTTTGATCAAGTGTTTTTCTGTTGGATCGCTTTTTATTATTATTTTTTTCCAATATTCCTGCCGTATAAAAGAAAGGTTTTTTTTTAAAACCTTTATTTGAATTTTATTGACATTAATTCTAATAATTAGTGTAAAATTACTGTTATTAGTATCTCAGTTATACCGGCTCATCTCTGTAATAGATTTGACGCCTCTACTTTTCTTTACTGTTTCCTATATACACAACAACACACCGCCTCTACTATTTCAGTGAATGGGAGAACAAGAGGGATGGGCGGACCCAAGCGGGCCATTGCCAAATGGGCTGTTGTCAGGAGCAGGCCCGGTGATGCGTGCGCTTGAAACGGACAGATGGTTGAAAGCGGAGGACAGGACCTCAGAGCTCATTGCCTGCATTCAACCCAATCCGCTATCTGAGGAGCGCAGGAATGCTGTTGCAGATTACGTACAGCGGCTGATCATGAAATGCTTTCCCTGTCAGGTTGTTACAAATTCGTTGCCCCATCCTTTTCTTATTCTGCAAAGAAGTTGTACCATAATTTGGTTTGACAGGTTTATAAGTGGCAATAATGGTATATTGGCATTTGCGGTAATAGGAAATAGAATCATGAAGCCTATAGAATTTGCTTTAATTGGATTAATGTTTGAATTCAACATATGAAAAAAAGGACACTACAACAAGAATTGTTTTATGTAGACATTGATATTATTATGAGACTATGATTATATTTTTGTGTTGGAAGTTATCTCTTGAATGTTGATTTTGGCATCACGGTAGTTGTAGTTTTGACTAGTGTTTTGATGCTTGAAATGAAGTTATGGTTTTAAAAAGTATTTTGAGGATTTACACCTCGAATCCTGCTCTCATGTGAGGCTATCATAAAAAGCGTTAAAACCCTCAACCGAAATGTCATTTATGAGACTTATGCACTGATTTACCTTGGTTTACAAGGCGACTAGTGAGGCTCAAGCCTGAGCTTCAAGCCGACTAAGTTGTTCACTGGCTTGCCTTGCATTTTTTAAACATTTAATTATTGGCATTAGCTATTTTTTCCCCCTTTACAACCTAAAATATTTTATGAATTCTTGTATTTTGTTTTTTCTACCTACACAGAAGAAAAATGGGAAGGGAAATACACCATTGCAGTTGGAGGATGAGGATGATGACAAATAATGAAAAGAAACTTATGATGAGGATGATGATTATGATGTTAATGATTTCCATATTAGTAGTGTGATATAAGAAATTTTGAGTTATCTCCACTTATAGTAGTTTTGTTACATGATTACTTATTTGTTAACTTATTATTTTCTATTTTCTTTATCTATTTTATTTTTTTTAATAAGTTTTAAAATGGATTGTTTTAAAAGGGTTTATGGTATATTAAGAGCTTATTTTTGTATTTTTGTTCTTTGAATTCTTTTATGGTTCTATCTATAGGCTTACGCTTCGCATCGCCTCATGGAGATAAAATGCATCAATACCCAATTTAGCCTTTTTAAACATTGAATGCGGTTTTTTGATTCATACAGTCCCATTTTTTTTATGGCCCAACAGAAGTTATTACGATTGCTGGGTAAATCTGGTAGATTTAGAATATTTGTTTTTAGTGGTTTGGTGGTAAGAGTTAGTGCAAGAAAGCAATGATACAAATTTAGAGGAAACATCTTTAGAAGGAACAAAATAGTAAGAAAATAAAATCCAACTTTCTATAAAATTTTCTTACTAGCAACCTTTACCAGTGTTTGAAGATGAAGAATTTCTCCTAATTTACTTGTGACATTCGTGCCTAAAATATTTGTTCATGTATATGAGTGACTTTGTAAGGGAGTGAATGTACGGAAGTGATTCATGGTGTTATACTTAGGATTTTTTGTATGTATATCAAGACACGAGAAGAAGAGAAAGAATAAGAAGAAAAAATTCGAGCTGGTCATGCTGAAGACCGAGTTGTCCTACCACTTTGATGGAAGGTTATCTTTAATGGGGGTAACACTGACAATTTGATAGTTTTTAAGTCGGATCACAGATGAAGAATAATTTGATGAAAAAACGAAGAAGAAGGCCTTTTTCCTTCCTGGCCTTCAAAGTAAGGTCTTTTGGAGAACTTCCCCTTAATACCATAGTACTTTTGAAAATCAACTTTTGTAGTAGATGTCCATGGGTATATGTGAAATTTATGTTAGTAGAAGCAGTGGTTGCATCAATTACTTCGATGAATGGCTAATATTTCGAAACTCACATTTATGGGTGAGTAGAATAGCTGTTGTTGAGATGGGGAAAGCATTTTACCATAATTGTCAAACATGGAGAAGTTGGTAGTATTACGTACTGCCAAACTCTGTTATAATTGATCTCTGTCCCCTGGTACAATTAGTTGGAGTTGTTCTTTATTTTAAATGTATATTTCATATGTTCAATTATTCCTTTTTTTTTTTTTGTTTCCTTGTTGCTCATATTATTTTACCATATATATTTTTTCACAGGTTTGTACCTTTGGGTCTGTACCCCTGAAGACTTATTTACCTGATGGAGACATTGATTTGACTGCTTTCAGTCATGATCAAAATTTGAAAGATACATGGGCCAGTCAAGTTCGTGATATGCTAGAGAACGAGGAAAAGAATGAGAATGCTGAATTTCATGTGAAGGAAATCCAGTATATTCAAGCAGAAGTATGACGTCCATTCCTAAATTCTTGTACTTCTGATGTGTTGATTTTGATTGTGTTGAGAATCCATCTTCAAGGTCTTGAGCATATATCTCTGTTCTTTGCTTCAAAAATATCATAAACTGTGTGAATTAGTTGTTTTGCTGCATTTTACATGTATACTTTTGTCAAAGCCTTTGGCTTTGCATTTATCCCACCTAGAATGATTTTCTGATGGTTGCTATCCCCATATGTAGTCCCTATGAGTAGAAGAAAGCCGACTGGATACCAGGAATTTCCCTATATCAAATCTTGCTGTTTTCTAAGATGAGTGTTCGCAGGAGCACTGCAATAGGGTTATGCACCACAGTCACTAGTGAAGAATTATTCTGAATTGTTGTCTGCAGCCTCTCCTGCAGAAACACCTCATCCTGCATATGTTTGTGCTTTGCTGGAGAATTATACTGAATCAATTTACACTGTACATGATGAAACCAATATATGTATTCATTTTCAACTATCAATGAGAACTTTTGTCCGTGTTGTAGATGTTTTGAGTGACTATTCTGACTTGGGCTTCCCATCTCTCTTATACTAACGTAGTGCCAGTAAGGGTGACGTATGGGAGAATTCTGCTTTGTAAAAGATTGCATGTTGTAGGATCCTACTAGGTCCATTACAGAAAAATGGGTTTCCTGTGACATCAGACATCCTTTTCTTTTCTACACTGTTTTAGAAAAGTACCTGGGGTTTAGAGTTTTGAATTTTCACTGTGATGGTTTGGACCCCTTTCATATCTCCTAAGTTACTGTATTCTTACCCCCCACGAGTTGCCAATCCCATGTCAACAAGTTTCTTAGATTTCTTGACTATGCATTTACTGAAAGAAAATTTAGTTTTACTTTCTTTTCTTCTACTGCTCCGAGATTTTTATTTGGCTTCTTACTTTTTTACTATTTCAGGTGAAGATAATTAAATGTCTAGTGGAAAATATTGTGGTAGACATATCCTTTAATCAGGTTGGTGGTTTATGTACGCTGTGCTTCCTTGGAGAGGTTAGTATTTATTCTGAAATTTGTAACGTTCTGAGCTCTCATCGTATTCATGGAATTTGAAGAACAAATGAGAATAACTTCACGACATATTCTTCTGTAGGTTGATAATCTGATTAATCAAAATCATCTGTTCAAGCGTAGCATTATATTGATTAAGGCATGGTGTTATTATGAAAGCCGTATATTGGGGGCTCATCATGGACTTATATCTACTTATGCTCTGGAGACCTTAGTTCTTTACATCTTTCACGTTTACAACAATTCCTTTCATGGACCACTTGAGGTAGTTTTAATTACTATGTATGTCAAAAAAAATTGAATGTTAGATTGTCCCTCTGAAGTATTTTATTTACACTCACAGGTCCTTTACCGTTTTCTGGAGTTCTTCAGCAACTTTGACTGGGACAAATTTTGTGTAAGCTTATGGGGACCTGTGCCCATTAGTTCCCTACCTGATGTAACTGGTAAATTGTTGGGAACTTTTTATTTAATATGTTACAACTATTATATTGGACATGTTGGCTGATTTGTGAGGTTTAATTTGAAATATTTTACAGCTGAACCTCCTCGGAAGGACAGCAAAGAATTGCTCCTTAGCAAAATGTTTCTTGATGCTTGTAGCTCTGTGTATGCTGTTTTCCCTGGTGGCCATGAAAATAATGGACAGCCATTTGTTTCGAAGCATTTTAATGTTATTGATCCTTTACGAGTGAACAACAACGAACCTGCATCACAATCATTTCCATCATGAAGCCTAAACTTTCCTATTGTTCTCTCTTTGTTTAAGCTTTAAATTGTAAAGATAATGTTTTATTTTTCTGTATCTTTGAGCTCTTTACTTAGACTTGTTTATATTTATTGTGACGACTACCTAACCTCTACCACTGAAAGAGAACCGTGTTATGTGGGCAATAAATAGGTTTCCACTGGTCAGCTTTGCCTTAAATGTGTATGTATTCTTTGAGTTTTTGATCAATGGCTGTTGCATGCCAGCTTTCTCAATTTCCCCTTGTCTTTATTTAAATAATGTTCTAAGAATTTTACAGAGGGATGCCTTAGTCTAGTACTCATATAGTCTGTATGCACGCTGACCATCAAGTTTCACAAGCAAGTCTGAAAAGAAAAAGGTAGAAGAAACAGACTAACAACAGATAGGATGAGAAAGGAGAAATCCTGTTCCATCAAACCCCTTTTTTTCGTTTATATGTCTGTTGTTTTTTTTTTTTTTATTGTGGGGGTTGGGGGGGGGGGGCGGGGGGGTTTAAAAATTCACTTCAACTAGAAGAATATAGCATGCTGCCTATTATTGGCTAGGGCAAAAAAAATATTACTGACGTTGTATTTGGTTCTGAGGGAAAAGACAGGAAGAGAAGAGAAAGTAGAAATAGGACACTAGGTAAGAAAGAGAAAGGAAGTCAGCTTCTTATCTTTTGTTTGGTTTTAAGAAGAAAAGCGAAGAAATTAAAATGGGTAAAATTTGTGGTCCCAAGAGGATTTTGTGAGGGAATCATTTACTCATTGTCTGACGAGTTTATATGCGGGGTTAAATCAAATTTTCAAAATCAGAGGCTTTAGCCAGATTTTTTGGTTGATTCCAATGGCGATTATGGCTAGTCTTGCTCTGGAATTGGTAGAATTGTGACTGTTGTCACTATTATCCTTGCCAGATCGCAATGAAAGATTTGAATAATGTGAAGTATAAAAAATTCTTTGAGAATTTATGTAATCTTTTTCCGATGTTAAGTTCAGTGGATGATCAGAAATTGATTTTAGGTCGCATTTGAACTGAATGGCGTGATGAAGAAGTATTTTTGTGTTTCATCTTGGTAATATAGTATGAATGAGAACAAGGTACCAGGGAAGGGTGGGGGGAAAATTGGCGTGAGGGAAAATCTGTCTGTAACTTGAGGTGCTTACCAATATGCATAAAGAATCTGTTTCCGACGTGCAGAAAGGGGTATGCACGAGGTCTTTCAACAGCTAGAGGAACCATATGATCTTGAACACTTCCACCCCCCAATGGGGAAACGAAAACAAAAAATAATAAAGAAACAAACTACCGCGTCCAAAGTCAATATGCTGTTTCCCTGTACACAATTTGAGCTGAATTGAACTTTTCACTATGTAAATGGTCATGACAAGTCTCAGAGATGCAGTCTAATACTGTTGATTTTGTATGTTCAGTATCAGTTTCAATTTATCAAACTTGGTTCTATCTGAATTCTTTTATCAAACAAATGTAGTCCTTTTTCTTTTTATTTTGCAACAGCTTGCATTATTCCTTTTGCAAAACCTAGGTAAGGTACTTGCAGTTTTCGTATTTTTATCTCCTGTCTAAATTCAGTGGTTGTTTTATTCTATATTTCTTGTGGGTAGGAATCATTTTCCGTTACTTAATAGTTTACTTGCTGCTGATAATTTTGTTTTCAGGTAATTTCTTTAGAATACGGAGCGCATTTGCTTTTGGAGCTAAAAGACTAGCTAGATTACTTGACTGCACCAAAGAAAACGTAATTTATGAAGTTAATCAGTTCTTCACAAATACATGGGAAAGGCATGGCAGTGGAAATCGGCCTGATGCACCAGGCATTGATTTGTGGCGCTTGAGATTATCGACTCCAGAGAGCGTTTATGAATTTGATAATTCAAAGAATGATGTGATCGGCAAAAAAATGAATGGCAGATCCTCTGGTAATTATTCACCAGTAAGCGTGTCTAGAAAGAGTGAGTTGTCCGCAGCTTCTCAAACTCACAGCTTAAAAAATCACGTCATGTTGAGTAGCTTGAGGGGTTCTGAACAAAGTAGAAGAGATACTACTTCCAATCAGGTTGTGAATAACGAGAAAGGTCAGAGAGATCTGAAACCTGATCTTTTGGTGAATGACTTCCAGGGAAAGTTCCTTTTTGCCAGAACACGCTCAAGCCCAGAGCTTACTGATACATATAGTGATGTTTCATCTCAAGTACGGCATAATAGATCTACTGAAAGTGCAAAAGTACATGCTACTTCTGTAAGGCCAGATAGTAGTAACAGGAGGAAGAACCATGGATCTGAAGGTTTAGCTTGCAATAACAGTCAATCCTCAGTTTACAATACTCAATCCGCTAGGCACAATCCATCCCGTCAAAGTCTAGACACTGCTGCTGACTCTAATAGTAGCTCACATAGCTATCAAAGAGACTCTGGTTTGGATGCATCAAATGAAGATCTTTCCTCAACCTCTGGAAGCCGGGGGATGCACCAGGAAGAGCAAGATTTTGTCAACATGATGGCATCTGCTTCGCTCCATGGCTTCAACGGTCAGCTTCACTTACCATTCAACTTATCATCTGGTCAAATGCCTTTCCCGATCTCACCATCCTTGTTAGCTTCAATGGGATATGGTCAACAGAATCTACCAGGATTGCTTCCTACAAATATTCCTGTATTTGATCCTTCTTTTCCAAATTTGCAATTTCCTCATGGTTTGGTTTCACCCCCGTTCACTCATTATTTCCCAAGCATCGACCACGGGTCACGTTCTGAAGATGCACTGGAGCAAAGTAATGAAAACTTTGATGCCGTGGGAATGAACCCTATGGAAGCAGACAATGAATTCTTGCAGGAGCAGGATGTTGGCTCCAATAGTGGCTACGACCCTGATAATGGAAGTTTTGAAATGATGCAGTCCGATGATAAACCACAGGCTAGATCATCTAGTTTGAAATACATCCCTCGATTTCGAACAACTAGTAAACATACCAAAGAAAAACATGGATCAATGAGGGAGGATAGTAATAATTTCCCATTGCACGATATCAGAGGTAGCAAGGCTTACGGGGAAGAAAGACCTGCAGCTTCAAGGTTCCCTTCTGCTACTCGCAGTGGTTCTTTGAGAAGTAGAGCTTCTTCAGAGGGTTCCTGGGATGGACCATCAGTAAAGAACCCAAAGTCGATAAATGAAAGACGGGGAAAGAAAATAGTTGCTGCTGATCCGGTTATTGGCCATGGAAAAGGCAAAATTTTGTCTGAACATATAACAAATCAGGCTGAAGATTATGATCAGGAATGGATTGCACTATCAAATGTGGGGACTGATATGGCAGAACAAAATCCGGTTTCTCAATCTGTTGCATCTTTGCATGTCCCAAGGCATCCTGTCCCTGGCTTTGAAGTTGCTCAAACGAGTGGATCAGACTCAATGATCCCCGTTGCCCCAATGCTGATAGCTCCTGGTTCTAGACAGAGGATGATGGATAACAATGGGCTTGTTGCATTTTATCCTACTGGGCCTCCAATCCCATTTGTAATGCTTCCAGTATACAATATTCCTCCTGAAACAGGAATCTCTGATCAATCAACTGACCATTTTGGAGGTGATGAAAGCTTGGATAACAGTGACTCTGGTCAGAACTATAGTCCTGAGGGCTTTGACCAATCTGAGGATTTAAATTCTTCTAGTTCCTTGAGGGGAACAACTACTATTGAGACATCTAATGAGCAAAAATTTGATATTCTCAACAGTGACTTTGCCAGCCATTGGCAAAATTTGCAATTTGGAAGGTTCTGCCAAAATCCACACTCCCATGGACCTATAATATATCCTTCACCTGTAATGGTCCCACCAGTTTATCTGCAGGGTCATTTCCCATATGATAATCCTGGAAGACCACTTTCAGCTAACACGAATCATTTCACTCAGCTAGCAAGTTATGGTCAACGTCTAGTTCCGGTTGCTCCCCTTCAGTCTGTTTCCAGTAGATCTCCATATGTTCCTCCAAGATACATAGATGATATGCCAAGATATCGTAGCGGGACTGGGACTTACCTGCCGAATCCTGTAAGATAATTTATCATACTTGTTCAGTTACATGTTGGCTATAACATTTTTCAGATTTATTTTCTTTTTGGGGAAGTCCTACTGTGACTTAAATTATGTTTATCTTAGAGTATGTTTGGTGGTGCTTATAAGCAGTGGATAATAAGTAGATAGTAGTTATGAGTCCTACGAAATGTGTGGATAAAAAGTGTGTTCACCAGCTTAAACTGTAATTTAAGCTTAGCCAAACCTGCACTTAGTATTCCACTCCCCAACGTACAAATGGTTGTTACTTCCATTTCTCTCTACAAGAAAAAGGAGAACGTATACAAGTGTATGCGAAGCAAATAAAACTGCATTGAGCTTCATAAAAATCCATCCTAATCTGTTGTAGTAGAAAGGACTGCAAGCTCCAGAAGTACTAAAGTAGGGAACTACTTTTAACCTTCAAGCAAGAAGTCTTAACACCTTTGGAAGCTCTCCTGTTATCCTCTCTCAACACAACTTTCATAATGGCATGCATCAAGCACCTTCTAAGCTTGATACTTAGCGAGAGGCGATGATTTCATATCCTTAATGAGCATACACAAATTAGTTTGTAACCAATTGTAGTTCAAAAGGTCATTAGGAGCCATTTCTACTTCTTAAGCCCTCGTTTGGGCTCCATTTTAATGAGATTTTGGAAAGAAAGTATTTTGGAATAGTAATTTTTTGGAAAATGTGCCGTTAAAAAAGAAGGAAAAGTTTTGGGTTTATGTGTAATATTATTTTATTGAAAAATGTGTGGTTGAAAAGAAGAAAGAAAAATTAATTAAAATTAAAATGGAGTCCAAACAGGGGCTAAGTGAAACTTAAATTTGTATTTTTGGGACCCAAAAGATAATTATAATCAAGTACTTGGTTTTCTTGTTGATCTATAAAGACGAAGATTTTAAGTTAAAGTGCAGCATGTGTACTTGACTTTTGTTCTCTTATTGTGTGTGTGGGTGTAAGAACTAAGAACCAAAACATTTGTCTGTTGATTGTCATCTTCTTGTGCCATATTTGGATGTAAAGATGTTTTCATCGATAGAAGTACTGATGATTTTATAATTATCACCTTTAATAACTGATAATATTTTCATTTTTCCGTTATTGATTGAGAGGTTGGCTGTAACGCAGAACAATTTTGCAATCCAAATTTGTAGGGAGAAAAGAAAAGGAACGCGTGTTTGTTTTTGATATGAAATATATCCTAATTTTGTATGCTATCAGGAATAGTGAGTTGTAAATTAATTGAGCCTTGTATCAGGTCCTCTTGCCATGAGTAATGACATGGACAGCTTCGTGGAATGATTTCATCATTTTTACTGTGATGCCAGGGTTTAGATTTACGTCTGTGCGGGGGGATGGAACTGGCCTCTGAAATTTAGAAAAATATATTCTTTCAACTTTGTGTATTAGTTTGCTTTGACTGTATACTTAACTTCTTTTGTCTTGCGCTTCTTGTCTGGTTCTCTAATATTCTCTTAGTAACTAGTTTACGTTTTACTTTAAGGGCACTGCCACTTCAGTAGTTACTTTTGATTGTTTTAAATTTCATTGCTTCAGAAGGTTTCTGTAAGAGAGCGACACTCTTCTGGCACTAGAAGGGGGAATTACAACTATGATAGGAATGATAACGGTGACAGAGAGGCTAACTGGAATGCTAATTCAAAATCACGAGCTACAGCACGAAGCCACAATCGCAGCCAAACTAATAAATCAAACTCGAGAATGGACGGGGTGGCTTCCAGTGAGAATCGAGCTGACCGATCATGGTCTGTCCCTTCTTACCAATCCCAGAATGGTCCATTGCACTTGAATTCTAGCCAAAATGGTCCTAATATGGCACATGGCATTCATTCTTTTCCGGTGATGAACCCCAGTGGAGTGTCTTCTAATGGACCTTCCATCCCACCGGTCATGATGCTTTATCCTTTTGACCGCAACACTACTTATGGTTCTTATGGTGAACAGCTCGAGTTTGGGTCTCTGGGCCGTGTAGGTTTTTCAGGTATAAGTGAACAATCACAGCCAAGAGAGGGAAGTCGAGGAAGGACATTTGAGGAACATAGATTCCATGGGGATTCTGGGCAACGTTCTTCACCAGATCAACCATCCTCTCCTCATCATCAGAGGTAAGAATCATGCTTTGACTAGTGAAATTTTATATAATCATTCAAGAAAACGGACCTACTCAATTTGGTCGAGTCAGCAGGTAACTGATCGTGTCAAGTCAGATGTTTAGTCTATAGTTGTCCTGGCTTTGCAAATTTGTTGCTTTAGCTAATCCTAAGAACATGGATGACCTGATAATTACAAAACGTACCCTCTTCAGATAAATAACACATACAGATGTGCAATGGTTCACAGTATATGTATTTAGGTGAATCGCTTATAGGTTACTGGATGAGCTCGTCAGGGGCCACATTTGTATCACAGCTTGAACAGTGGGATTTTTTTTTTTTCTTTGTTTAAGTCAAATGACATGACGGTGGAGTTTTTATTAGAAGCAAATAAAATTAAACGCCATAGGTAGGGAGATAGGCCTGGCCTACCATGGATTCGAAGCTAAAGTACACCTTAGGGAGGAGGAAGATCCAACCTTCCATGGGCAACAAAACCTGACAACATAAAAGGGTTGGAGACTGAAGGACAAAAGGAAACCTGACTGAAGGGCTTGAAGCCCAATATATGATTTCTTAGGACAATGCACTAGATGTAGCATGGTACAAGAATTAAGTATTCCTGATATAAGGTCCCATATGATTAAAATGTCCTTCCACTTTTCTGAGTGATATTTCTTCTGTTACTTTTTTCCTCTGCCGGTCTTTTATTTTATTTTACTTTTTGAAAATAAAGCTGGTCATTAATATTATGCTCTTACCGATCTAATATTGCTATGACTGCTTTATGCTGATTGGCTAGGTACAAATTGCTCAGGAATTACAATACTTGTATGCAATTAATTACTCCTACTAGCTAGCTTTTTTCATGATATGCTTGTTTTGTAGTCTGTATTTTTTTGTCGCTGCAGATCATTTTGTTGTTTCACAGCAAATTTTCACCAATATATTTTGTGACGGTGCATCCTCTTAACAGGAGAGTTTGATAAATTACCAAGATCAATGACCTTAAGGATCCATCAGTCAAAGTTTGTTCGGTGAACCAGGAAGAAAATGATGGTAGAAGAAAAGAACATTCTGATCATCCTGTAACCGCTGTTTGTTATATGTCAAACTTTTTAACATAGTACTTTGTATGTACAATTCCTAGTCAATTTCTAACCACAGTAGGAAGAAGGGTGTAGGACTCATTTAGATTTTCGGTGTTTTTCTTGGCCCTTTCCTTAATAGGGTTAAAATATTCTATTTTCATTGAAGTAGAAAGTCTCAATGCTGGAATTAGTCTTTTAAGGTAGGAATTTTTTAGTTAAGCCATAGTTTTTTACTACAGAATCCCTTTGTATTAATGCTGTGTTGAAACTTGGTTAGGAGGTTTAACACTAGCAGCATGAATGGGAAAGATGAATTTAGACAAATCAATAATCTACTAAATGTTTTCCCTATTTTTTCACTAAATGAGTGGATCATCAGGAAGATGGGCTAAATTGGATGGTAATGTAAATATACAAATTAAGAAATAAGGAAACTGAGAATGGTGGATGTTAATGATTTGATTTGGGCATTTTTTGATAATTTTGAGATAAATTGTAAGTTCAATTAAATGTGATTAAAAATAATTTTTGATTAGCTTCTTAACAAAAAAATTATAATAAAAAGAAATTAATGCATGTTTAGGAAGTGTTTATAAACATGTTTGGTTTATAACTAAATTGAAAAGAATAAAGAATATGTGGATAGTACTTATAAATTCCACAAAATGTATAGAATGTGTAGTAAAAAAATAGATAAGAATTATAAGTTTAATTAAATGTGATTAAATGAATTTTGACTAGCTTTTCAACATAAACTTTACAATAAAAAGCACTTGAAGAATGTTTAGGAAGTGTTTATAAACACGTTTGGTCAATAAATAAATAGAAAAGAATAAAGAATATATGGATAGTACTTATGAATTTCTCAAATAGTAAAAAGTAAAAAAAAAATCGTGAATTCAATTAAATGTGATTAAAAATGAATTTTGATGCGGTTATTTAACAAACAAAACCTTTACAATAAAAATACACGTGAAGGGCGTTTAAGAAGTGTTTCTAAACAAGTTCGATTTATAAATAAATAGAAAAGAATAATAAATGTTTGAATAGTGCTTATACATCCGACAAATTGTGCATAGATAAAAAGTTACTTCAAACATGAGCTTAGTAACACTGCTTAATTGGAATGGATTTCATAGAAAAAGATCCAAACCAAATTTCTGGTACAAACGTTAGGTGAATTTTGATTTTGTTTTAGTTCATCAAATTGTCAATCAATCGTAATGTAATGATGTGACAAAGAAAAATCATTACATTTGTATCCAAGCAAAAACATAATACTAAAAAAATCAAAATTGTAGGGACAACAAACATAAATACATAATCTACCTAGAACGCAGTCCAGGGATATTCCTAAGGCCCATTTTGCCAAGGACTAGCTTAGGAATGGCTGGAGGATTGTCGAGCCCCATGGTTCGACTGAACTCATTCGCAAGCTCTACAAGTCTGTTCTTGTCTCGACCCACATTCTTATTAGAATTGTAATATCCAAGCCATGCCTGGTATGCTGCTTCTTTGTTCTTCATCTCTACATGGGATAGTGCACGTTCGACCTGTGCATACCACAATATTTTTGCCTTCAGATATCAGACTGTACATACTATATGACTTCAAGAAAGTAAATGCAGCTTTTATTGAACAAAACATATTTATGGATCAAAATCGGTTTGGGACTTAAGGGCCCGGTGGGACGGGGTTTCTACTTCTTGTAGAAGAGCTTCTTGAAAAAATCATCTTGGACTAACTTCCTCTAAAAGTTCTTTTAACAAGTCTAAAAGCAGCTTTTGACTTTTAAAAATCCTTGCCAAACGGACCTTGACAGTGAAAATCTCCAATTAAAATATGCTCACGCTAACTTTTGCATGATGTGATCAGCTCACAATTACTGGAAAAGAACTTAACTATTTGCATGGCCATTTTATTCAACACTCACCTTCTTTATCGTCTCTGGATCTACTGGCAGTTCGGGTGCCTTTGTCAACGGTAAGTCCTTAATAGAAGACAAAAAGAATTCTTCCCAAGGTGCCAACAACAATATGCCCTGCCCTTCTTTACCTTTACGTCCAGTTCTACCCAGTCGATGTATGTATTGCTGTCTATCAGCTGGCACCCCAATCTACAGTAGCAATAATAGTTATATTAATCAAGGCTGCCCATACATGCACGGGTACAGTTCTATCGATAAATTTCAATAAAATTCTAATGTAGCCCTTTTGTGCAATCGCTGGGTCCAAGATTTAATACCCTTTAACGCTAACAAACACCTCAATTTTTTTATTATTATTTTAGTTATGTCAAGAGAACACGGGTAAGGATTGGGGTGAAAAGGGATGAAGGTAAGTTCATTCTAAAAGAAAATTCAACTAATATATTTACCTGTACAACAAGAGTAACATCTGGATAATCCACTCCACGTGCAGATACATCAGATGTAACGAGAATGAGACCTTTTGACTTCCGGAATTCGTCTGAAACTCTAGTTCTGTAACTTTGCGGTTTTCGAGAATGAATTTCCCGGACATTCATGTTAAGCTCATTAAGAAGTTCAGCAACAAGCCTCGTGACCATTGCAGTTGTGCAAAAAACAAGAATCTGTAATACACAAGCATAAGCATGTGGGTCAAGTTGATATAGTCAAAAAACAATACTAATAACCACGGACACAGTAAAGAGTCTCACAGAAAGATTGACATCAACTGGTAAGAAGAATTTGTGTTATTGTCATAGGAAACCATCTAAGCTGGTTAGACTTCTCCAATTTCTATCTTGTGCAGTCCCTCTTTTTTTATTGCTTTAAATAACTCTATTTGCTTTCAGCAGTAACCACATACTCTATACATGTTTTCACATAAAGACTGCCATATACATATCTACTGTTAGGGTTTGGACTATAATACCTTGTAATTAACATCATCCGCAATATGATCTTTCAGCAGAGAATAGAGAATCGAAAAGTGCTTGTCCAAAGGAGCAACCAGATGCATCTGTCTGACCTGAAAGATTTTCACATCATGGCAAACAATGTGAGTGCAACTAAAAGAAAATCAAAAAGCAAATTAGATAACAAAATGCATTTCAAATACAGCAGTACCTTTGCATGTGTCTCCTCGCTTCCTTCTTGTACAGTATTGATGAACTCATGGTCTCTTTTCAAAGCAATATGGCAAATTTGACGAACCTGCAATACAAACAGCATTTATAATTTCACAAATTTGACATGAGGTGTCGCACCATAATATAATGGAAATTACCTCTTGTGGAATTGTGGCAGAAAATAAAAGCGTCTGACGCTGTTTTGGAACAGCAGCTATGATTTTCTCAATATCTCTGCGGAAACCCATGTCTAACAGATGATCAGCTTCATCAAGGACCAAGACTTTGACGCCCATCAGCCGAGTAGCAAATCCAGCTGTATTCTCAATATGATCTTTTAGCCTTCCAGGTGTAGCCACAAGAATCTGAATTTTTAATATGAAAATACATTTAGTATCTACTAAGAAAATCAAGATATTTCCTGTCGAGCATAATAGGTGATAGGCATGCAGCATTCTGAATCTACTGCCTTCTGTGTCAGGGAGGGAGGGTATGGAGGTTCTAAAACTAAGAATAGATAGAAAGCAAAGAGTTGGAACTCAAATCATGGGTATCAAAACAAAGACCTTAATGAGAGATTTTTTTAATCTGATTTTTAAATAAAAGATCGTGTCACACTGAGAATCCCAGTCTGTACTCTGCTTTCATAGAAGATCTAGAACCATGACATATATGTATAGTTTACCCATCACTAAGAAAACTCAAGCAATGATACCTGGCATGGGTTTGCTTGCATTCGTTTCTGTTCTAGAGTAAGCCTTGTGCCTCCTATAACAACTTGAACACCAATAGAAGGATGATACTTCAACAGGTTGTTAGCCTCTGCAGCAGCTTGACTTGCAAGCTCACGAGTTGGGCAAATGACAAGCACAAAAATTGGAGTTCGCTTTTGATCACGATCAACTGGTGGTAATTTTACAACAACTTCAATCGCAGGAAGCTGAAATTGAGATCTCAAACATAAGTATGATCAAAGACTCACCATGTCTTACATACCCCAAAGATCTAAAACCATTTACAATTTCTTTCTATTTTTCTCCAGTTCTCGTCCCATAATGTTCCTCACAAACTAGAGGCTAAAACCAACAGAAAAGAAGATGGGCAATGCTTATGATTTATTACATCCATAATTCAACGTTGGTTCCAAGCATATAAATTCCCTTTCCTTCATAGCTAACATATGATAAAAGACATTACAAAGAGAGGAAAATCCAAAGGGATGCAAAGACAACAGATATTAGCACTAGTGTAGTATATTTA
Source organism: Fraxinus anomala (assembly GCA_903798345.1). NCBI lineage: Eukaryota > Viridiplantae > Streptophyta > Magnoliopsida > Lamiales > Oleaceae > Fraxinus > Fraxinus anomala. The sequence continues at coordinate 18,331 of CAIGRN010179887.1, forward strand.
AAAAGAAAGAATGTATCTGTTCCCCAAATTTGGGATCTGCAAACAAAATACATAATCCTTATGTCAAAAAGCACTAATCATTATATAAAAGAAAAAATATCTTACCAAAAATGCTACTGTCTTTCCGGTGCCAGTTCTTGCCTTGGCCATCACATCCTTACCTAAAAAGACATAAATTATTAAGTGTCAATGCTTGCAATTGATAAATCAAATTAATTCTTCACAGAGGTGTGAATTATAACAGTTCAGAAAAAAAAAATGAGTAGTGGTTAAAAAAAGGGATCTTCTACATCATCTCATCTGAGACCATTTGATACGGTACACAAGTCAAAACACCAGAATGCCAAATCTACAAGATGAATCTGGCAACGGTAAGACAAAAATTCCATTCACATCACTCTCTTACATATCAAACCAGTAGAAGTTACTTCATGATCCAAATCAGTAAATTGAGTACTAATCCTGATAAGAACAAAAGAACCTAGAATTGCTGCAGCAAAAATTTCTAAAATGCACAGAGTTTTCATCTATTCGTAATTTTGACTTCATATAACCAACCATCAAAAAGTAACTTCTGACAATAAAAAAGAACAAAACCATAGCTAATTTTCTCTTTTAAGCTTTTATATTATGCTCAGACCTTTCAGAATTACAGGAAGAGTTGCCTCCTGTACCACAGTCATCTTTTCATATCCGACATCTTTAAGTCCTTTCAGCGACAATGGAGAGATGGAACATTGATCAAACCTGTGAGGCATACAAGTATTACTATTTAAGAAATCTATGGACAAGGATGGAGATATAAAAGCCCTAAAAACTAAATTAACACAGGAAAAAGTCACCTGCACAAAGCTTAATGACGAAGCTCAATTGCAAAATTTATTCACTGGCTGTTCTATTAAAGGTCAAAGATGAATTTAGAGGATCACTGAAAAGCATGCTAGATTGGAATCTCTTCAGCCACGTACTTTATGTCATTACTGTTGTCATCACAATGCCTTTAAACTAAATCAAATAACCTTTCCTTGTGGAGGTTGTAGATGGTTTATTCACACTACGAGATCCACTCTCGCCCATTGTTGATTATTTGATAGTATAATCAGTAAAAGAAATCTATCTTCTGTCATAAGACAGAACATTCTCCTCCTTTCTCATTTAACATGCAGAAAAAAAGAGAAGTAATTGATCAAATGCTAACATGGTACCTGCTTTCACTAAGATAGGTATCACTTCCCCCAGACGAGATTGGGGGTGATTGAGACAAAACTTTTTCCTTCTCAAACAAATCATCAACAACATTGTCTTCCTCCTCGCTCTCATCTTCATCTTCATCCTCATCATCAACTTCATCGCTATCAATCAACTCTTTGAAACTCCTATAGCCCTCGACCTCTTCTTCCTCCTCTTCCTCATCTGTAACCACCAAACCTCTTTGCGGTACTCTGTTCCCTTCTCTCTGCATTCCCACGCCACCACCTCTATCCTTCCCATAACCCATTTCAGACCCTCTAGCAGCTCTCCTTTTCTCTCTACTGTCATTCCCCTTTCCTAATTCTCGCCCTGGAAACCGATCAACCGAACCCCAACCCTTTCCCCGGCTAGTAATACCGCCATTCCTCTCATTCTTTCTATCCAATTCACTGCCAAACTTCCCTTTCCTGGAGGACTCGCTCGAATTGCGGGTTCCACCTTGCCTATCAAATGACCTAACCGAACCCCAACCATTTGCCCCGGTAGTCATACTGCTGTTCCTCTCATTCTTTGTCTCTAATTCACTGCCAAACTTCCCTTTCCTCAAGGACTCGCTTGAATTGCGGGTCCCAGTTCGCCTATCAAATGACCTATCGCCATTTCGGTTATCCTCCAATCCACCACCATATCCCCCTCTTCCCCTAGAAACTGGCAAGGACTCGCTTGAATTGCGGGTCCCAGTTCGCCTATCAAATGACCTACCGCCATTTCGGTTATCCTCCAATCCACCACCATATCCCCCTCTTCCCCTAGAAACTGGCNCCACCACCATATCCCCCTCTTCCCCTAGAAACTGGCAAGGACTCGCTTGAATTGCGGGTCCCAGTTCGCCTATCAAATGACCTACCGCCATTTCGGTTATCCTCCAATCCACCACCATATCCCCCTCTTCCCCTAGAAACTGGCTTCTCCAACCCACGTCCCCCACTACCACCCCTACTCGGAAAATTAAAATCATCACTATCAATTTCACTCTCTTTCCTCCGCTTCTCACCCCTCACTCTAATCCCATGTCCTCCATTATCACCACCATTATTCCCATCCACATCACTATCTTTCCTAAACGAGTTAGAACTCAACCCACTGACCCA
>CAIGRN010179892.1:0-16557 GCA_903798345.1 Fraxinus anomala
AAGGGTTATTTCCATGTATTTCCTCAGTTTATTCACGCTTTACACACAATAATTTTTAAATTTATACCTACTATTCATTATTAAATTTATTGTGTGAATGGTGGTGGAAAAATGATACTATAATAAACAATTTAATTTTTAAAGGATGACAAATACACATATATTTACCTACTATTCATTATTAAATAGTAATGAAAGATACATTTTGCTGAAAAAATTACGATCATATCATTACAAAATATAAATTGTTAGCATACTGCTCCAATTTAAGAATAACGAGTCACATTATTTATTTTAAATTATGTAACATTTTCTAATTTTAAATATTCTTTTTAATCTAAAATTTTTCTCTTCCTTTTAATGTCTCTCTGGTGTTTAATAAAAAAGAGATCACAGTCTTAATTACACTATTAACATTTTTTTCATTTGCAAGTTTTAAAATAAAAATATATATATATTGTGAAATAAAGTTGTACATTGTTATTACAATTATCGTATTATATTAATTAAGTTTACTCGCAGAAAAGAGTAAAACAAAATCAAGAAAATTGTGCATACATTCCTATGTTCATTTTCACGTTGTAGAACAAAATAAAGCTAATAACCCAACTGAAAATGAGCATAAAATTAAATTTAAACTAAAAAATAATAACTAATATAAAAACTTATTTCATACGATTTTTAAAAAAAAAAATTCTTTACTGTGGATTAGTTGTGGTCAAGGGTGAATAGTAATTTTTGTAAGAAAAAAACGTTTTACAAACATCAAGACTTGTGGTGATTATAAATTTTTAAGAATAAAAAAATAAAATAAAGAAATAGTATATAAATTGTTACATAATTAATGTACATATAAAACCCCAAATTTAAAATTGATTATGTATTTAACAAATTTTATTATCATATATCAAATTGCTCATATTTCGTTCTTAAAATGATTTTCAAATAATTTAACAATACTGTATAGTTGCACTTAAGGGAAAATGAGTTTTCTAATAGTAATTTTTTTTTAGAAAAGAAGTAGTTAAAAAGTACGAAAAAATTTTAAGTTCACGAATAAATTATTTTGTTGGAAGAATGTATAGTTGAAAATGAGTTTGAAAAAAAAAATGAATTTTTAGAGTATAGAGCTCAAATAGGGGCAAAGTATGTGTTTGATTTTAAAATGCTTATTTTACTTTAGAATACATATAGTTAAAACATTACTTTTATCGTTATTAAATTAGTATTTAGTTTAACTATAACCGATAAATCGTAGTATAGCTTAGACAATAATAGACATTATTTAATTAATATCGAGTGAAATGCCGTTGGGAAGTAACATTATAACGAATAGTCAATTACTTTCAACTTGTATAACATGTTAAAAATTAGTGTGTTACAAATGATACAAAGATATTCACATAGCATATAATATATTATTAGGAAGTATATCGAGCCACAAGCTATGTTGACTTCAAAATTTACTGTCAACAGATGTCGAATCCATTCGACTCGTGCATGTGTAAACTAGATCCAACACGTAAAGGTCGATCAACGGTCTAGATCACTCCAAAATTGAACGTAAGAGAAGCTCAATGATACGAACGTTTTCGTTCGGGTTTCGGCCAGATATCCGGGATACGATTGTATAATAATAACCAATAGCTATGAACTCGGATTAAAGATTGCAAATCAATATAAAAGAATAAAACGAGTTGCTCCAAGTGTCTAAAGTTGCATTAGTTTTCAATTGTTACATGTTGGGGGTATTTATAGTGTTACAAACGGAATTGTGACTCTTAGATGAAATTACACGTGGCATCATCCTCTCGGTCGAAGTATCAAATCCTAGCCATCATGTTGACTTTCTTAGCTTTACAAAGCATTCACTTACATTTTATTGACAAGACAAGACACAAATACACTTTATAAAAGTCACATCAATCATTCAAATAAGATTTCTATAATAAATTCAAGATCTCTGTACATGAGCCGTCATTAGCTGGGGTGGAGCCTCGGACCTGGGCCTCTTCGGATTAGTAACGGGCCTCGAAAATTATCCCAGGGCCTCGGAATGTCCACTTTGGATTGAGTAACGGGCCTCGGACTTTACCCCAAGGCCTCGTATTCCATAGATGATGCTTCGACGGGAGTGGGCCTCGCCACTTCGACAAAGACACTTCGTTTGGGCCTCAGACTTGTCTTTTTATATATGAGCTTCGGTATGTCACATTGTCTGGACTCTAGAAAACTTAGCTCCACGTCGGATGTCATGTGGCTTTGACAGAGGGTGCTTCGGTGGGTCGGCTAGACCACGTGGGAACCATCCATAGTTGAGCCTCAAATTTCTCTTCGTTGGGCCTCGCATTTCAGCAAAGCCACTTCGTTTGGGCCTCATACTTGTCTTTTTATATATGAGGTTCGGTGGGTTGGTTGGATTGGCACCAAGAGACTCATGTTGCCAATGTTTCCTCCCATGGTTTGTTCAACCAACTATACATCACATTATGATTATTTAGGAGAATCTGTTTCACTTCTAGTAATCATAACTAATGATATGACAGAGGAGGAGGAGAAGAAGTTATTGGAGGTACTAAAAAGGCACAACTGCAATTGGATGGATGATAGTTGATATTAGAGGAATCAGTCTCACTCTTTGCATTCACAAAATTTTAATGGGGGACGAGTCAAAGAAATCAGTGGAAGGTCAACTCAGATTAAATCCAACTTTGAAGGAAGTAATGAGAAAAGAAGTGCGGAAATTGCTAGATGCAAGGATTAACTATCACATCTCGGATAGTTCTTGGGTGAGTCCAATGTATGTGGTGCCTAAGAAGGATGGAATTATAGTAGAAGAGAACGAGAACAATGAGCTGATACCAACATGGTTAGTAAAAGGGTGGGAAGTGTGTATCGATTATAGAAAGCTGAATAATGCAAAAAAAAAAAAAAGATTCATTTCCATTGCCCTTCATTGATCAGATGTTGGAAAGGTTAGCCGATGCTTATATACTTATTTGAAGATCCAAAACATATTCATTGATGAAAGATTCAACCACCATATTATTTGAGCCATAAATTCATCCAAACTTTGAGTTGTTGATCTAGCCATACCGTTTCACATTAAATCACAGATCAAAACACACAAGATCTTTAGATCAAACACCAAACCATCTAATCCACTAAAGATAAATCGATACCAGGGATCGAAAGCTATTGTAGAAACACAATTTCAGGAGGACTAAGGTGAGGTACTAGAAGTAGGGATCTAGTGTCAGGAATATGCAGTCTAAGAGGCTAAGGTATAAACCCGGAGTTGAGATTTATTTTAAATGAGCACACCTTCAATAAGATCAAAGAAAACTGCAGGAATTGAGGTTCGAAGTTCTACGGGGTAGGCGGATCTGAACCGTAGTTTGCTTCGAATTATAATGAATTATTGACTGATAAAGTGTCCAAAATTTTTATCTAGTTGGGATTTCTCTGTTATCATCTTTGGCGTTATTTAATATTTTAATTATTGATTGTGGCATTCAAACCACAAGATAATTGAACTTGATTGACTAATCACTTAGAAACAATTAAAAGTAACTTGTTGCTTGTTAATTACTAATTTAATAATTCCGTTGCTTATCACATATAGTCTAAACTAGTTAATTAAAATCGATTAACGCATGTACATTCAAGAGGTATCCGATCTTTATTTGCGATCCTTGACCCTAATATATATAGCGACATGGCTTAAAGTCACTATGGATAGATAGCACCATAACTTAAATTTTATTTAAATCATTATGGAATAAAGTCATTGACTTATGTACAGATAAAATCATTTAAAAATTTTGAAATCAAAGTAAAAGAAAACCTTTTAAAAATAAAAAATTTAATAAACTAAAGTCAAATAAAATATTTTTTAAAAAAGGGAATATAATAATAATAATAATAGCGTTTATGCGTGTTTTTTGGAACACTGTTAAACACTAACCATATTTATCAGAATAATAATATTTGCAGTCGCTCACTATCTTAGTTGTCCTACGTGATATACATGTAGTGATTAGTGATTTGATACATCAAATTAATTAATTCACTAATCGCCACATATATATCACGTGGTGCGACTACGATAGTGAACGACTGTAAATAACATAATAATAATAATAATAATAAACTTTTATCTTGAATGTTTTGAGTTAATGTGGAAAAAAATAATTAGCATTGGCATTTTTCAATTTCTAAGTTTTCAAGCTTTGGTTCTCTCTTTTTCTTTTTTCTTTTTAAATTTTAAATTCCAGTATATGTAAATGCGTACTCCGTCTTGGGTTCCACAGTTGTTGGCTTTAATTTCTATATAATTAAATCTCTATATATAATAAGTTTCTCTAAATGATTACTTAATTGTATTTTGTAAGTAGTTCTATTTGTTGGTTTGTTGCTCATTTCTAATTTTGTATAGGGTTCACAGTCATAATTTAACTGATTTGTGAAGCAACATCTTGGTTTTTAGTATAATTATTTTTATATTTAGTATTTAATTTTTAAGCATTATTGTTTTTTTAATTATTTAGTGATGAGTGTTTAGGAAATTAGTTCGATTATTCCTTTCATCATTTATGCTTATGTCTATGCACATTTTCATTGCAGGAATGACGAGATTGAAATTTAAATTGTCAAAAAAATTCTTCAACAACAAAATGGTTTAGTATTCAATTAGTAGTAGGTTAATCGAACTTTCAATTCCCATTTCCCTACACTGTTGATGATTCTTTGATACTGTCGTTGAAGAATAATTGATTCAGCCACAATCGCTAGAAGTCACATATCATATAACACTTTACTTTCGTCAAAATGAATGTGAGCATTAAACAATTTTGTAATTTAGTTTTATGGACGTTCGATACTTTGATTTAAATATTATAATTTTGGGATTGCTTTTGTTAGTTTTGATTATGTTCCTTTTATTGCCTTAATGAAGCCTTATAATTTCAAATCAGATCACAATTATCGTATAGTCACAATTCTAGGGACACAAATTTTAGAGGTGACATTGTTTAATTCTATACCCAAATTCGAAACTCAATCATGCTACATTGTCAGAAAATTTTGTTCACTTCCTTGACATAATATCACATGACATTTTATCATTGAAATGTTTAAAAAATGTCATTTTTTGTACCCCAAACATCTGCTGCTGACATTGCAGCGTCAAGTAGGTGGGCATGTATTACTAATGACGATGAAATACACAAACTATCCTGGATAATCACATTCTATAGAGTCACAATTTTCACATCCACCTTATTATCCAAATCACAAATAGTAATAAGCAAACGTGAACATGGGCCATTGCTGCAAAAATATCAAAAGAATACCAAGTCACAATTATAACATCAAATCATAAATTACAGTCATATACATAAACGTCACGCAGATCACAAAAGCACATATGCCACAGTTCTTAGCTATAAAATTATAGTAACACCTCACAAAACCCACAATAAATATGCTACAAAAGAGTCGAATTTAAGAGGTGACAAATTGAATATATTATATACTCAAAATAAACACTAATAAGCATCTTGATAACAAATTAGTAATGAATATATTGAGATCATAGATTGAATATATTCTCGACACCGAGAAAAAACACAAAATAAACACAACTAAGTGTTGGTCACACAAAAAAAAAAGATTAAACTGAGGTCATAGTCTGATTATATTTTACACTCTAAATAAGCACAAATAGGTCGGTTGGTCACAAATGATTGATGAATATGTTGAGGTCACAGACTGCATAAGTTATATGCAACGAGGAGATGAAATAAGCGCTATTAAGTTTGTTGATCACAAATAAGTAACGAATAAACAGAGGTTACAACTAAAAATACTATACACGTTAACAATGATGCAATCTCATATGACGCATGAGATTGTTGGTCGCATATCCATTCACAATGTCAAATTACATTATCAAAGACATAACACACACATTTTCATCAGAATGTGTTTTCAGCAAAACGAAGATTTCTGAAGTCACTTTTTCAATAACCAACAAGCTACAACCGTGAGTTGAAAATGTAAAAGTCACAAAATATATTCAACAGAATTTAGAATTCACCATCATCACAAACTGTTAATCAACATTCGATTTTTCAACATAAATTTAGCAACAATCGAAAAATTAATGCTGTTCATAAGAACATCTATCAATATCGTCGAAAGAAAAAAGATTTGGACGAAAATTGTTCCTAATAGTTGTGTCTGAATAACGAATCCATTATATTCCTTGCCTGGAGTTCAAATCAACGTTTAGTAAATTCCAGAACAGGAAATCCCCTCATTTTCTTTGTTCTTGATCGGAAAATTGATTTTGATTGATTGAAACTGGTTTATCTTGAACGCTATTAGAATTGTGATTGAAAACAATAGTCTGCAAATGAGAGACGAAGTTGCTCAATTTGTGTCCAAATTCGTAGTCCAATGAGTTGAATTTTCAATGAAAGAGATGAAAATTTTCAATTTCTTTCCGTGTTAATCGGATGTGATAGATTGTTGGTGGAAAAATAGTTGATTGACTAATTTATTTTTGGGAGTGATAAGGTAAGAGAAATATTTCAATTATCTTATAAAAACCATAATTTAAATCACAATATTTTCTAATAAAAATCCATACACATAATTTTTAGGGGAGATAACTATGAACGATGACATGATTTTTTGAAAGAAATCTACAAATTTTATATTTGAAATTGTATTTTTAAAGTATGATAATTATGATTTTTTTTTTTACAAAATCGTTGGTTGACTCAAATTTTTATTGGGTCACTTGCGTCCTAATCAATGATCCTGCTCAGCTCGATCAAGATTTATACAGGCACAATAATCAATTAAAGTAATCTATTATTTTTTAGTGTTTTACCAAGATTTATTGTGGTCATAAAAGGACTTAAAACTACAATTTTCTCCATTTCATTAATACTTTACAATAAAATTAGCTTATCAATTGCAATGGTAAGGGACCCTGGTAAAAACATTTTGTTAGTATTAATTTTACCTTTTTGTTAAATTTAAAAAGGTAGTTAGCACATAACATCTATATTTTTCACTGTTATTGTAGGAAACGTCCATATCTTTTATTTTTTGGCATTTTCATTTTTAATTACATATTTAATTGCTCAAAAATATTATTTTCATCCAAATTTTTATTAAAAAATTGTAAAATAATGAATATATCTTCTTATTTAAATAAAATAAAATAAAATGAAAAAAAAGGAGAAAGAATTTATTATAGCTAGTTCCATTTTCATTATTATCAAAAAATTAGAAATAAAAAACACTTCTCTCTCTTTCCACCATCACCACCAAAAATGCAAAGCCCAATTCCATTAAACTAAATAACACTTTACAAATCCTTCAAAGTCCTCTTCTCCTCCAAGATCCCTCTCAATCTCTGCCCTAATCCTCTGTTCAAATTGAATCTTGCATCGGCCACTGAGAGACTGGATGGCAAGGACTTGCAGGGAAATTGGCAAGTAAGGTATCAAGGTTTAATATTTTCAGGCAATCTACCCATTTGAAGGATGGATTTGAGCCGCTATTGTCAGTCCTACTTAGTACGGGTAATCGAAAGTTTTATTGTATAAGGAATGCAGAAAGAAGAACCTGTTTGAAAGCTTTAGCTGAGTACCCAAAATTCTAATTCTGAAATATACATGCCATAGAAAAGAAGAGACAAAGGACATTCGAAATGTCGACAAGAAAAGAATGAAATAAATAAAATAAAATAAAATTGGAGGAGGATAAGGGCAGAAATTGAGAGGGGTTTTGGAGGAGAAAAGGAATTTAGAGGATTTGTTATTAGGGTGTGTTTTAGCCACATTATTTTTTGGAATAGTAGATTGATGAAAAATGTGTGGTTGAAACAGAAGGAAAAGTTATTGATGTGATGGAAAATATTATTTTATTAAAAAATATGTGGTTAAAAATGAGTAGAAGAATAAAAATAAAAATTTTAAAGTGTATCAAATATGAGCTTAGTGTCTTTTTTGATTTATTGGAATCTCGCTTTTGCAGTGGTGCTAGTGGTGGAGGATGTGGTAATTTTTTTAAATAATTTATTTGAAATTTATTTGTACTTTTTATTTTTAAATTGAGTCCCTGATTGGTCCATATTAAAATTCTCATTCTTATTATTATACTCATTTTCAACCACACATTCTTCAATAAAATAATATTTTCCTTTACATTAATAATTTTTCCTTCTTTTTTAACCACATATTTTCCATCAATTTACTATTAAAAAATACATTCTTTCAAAATAATGTGACTCAAACACACCCTGAGACTATAATTGCAATAGATCTTTAATTTTCTTTTCTTTTCATTTTGTTTTATTTAAATAAAAGGGTATCTTCGTCATTTCATATTTTTTTAATTGAAAAGTTGGATGAAAATGATGTTTTATGTAATCATATGTGTAATTAATGGTGAAAATGCTAAAAAATAAAATGTATGAATGTTTTCCACAATAATAATAAAATGTAAGAACACCTGATCCAAGGGGATTAGACAATCACATGATAGAAGAAAGGTTTTTTGAAATATTGATATGCTAATTACTAAATTTAAAATGACATCCAAACATTCAAATAACCATCATTCATTTCGACCTATCCAGTTTAACCATGCTCTTGAAAGTACAAACTTATCATTCAGCAACAAAAACAAGAAATCAATAAAGCTGTTTGGCTCGAAATTAAATCCGGAGTCAAACCAGGGTTTGCGCCCCTTATTTGACTCGGGATTTAATCTTGGGCCAAGTAGCATGGTTAAACAAGAAATTGACATATAATATCGAAGTCAAGCATCCAAAAACTCCAATTACAAACTCCCACTCAATATATTTTTCTCTGTCCTACTCCTTATTACTCCATAAAGAGGATTTCATCTTCTTTAAAGTTCACCTCTCATTATGTCCCGGTTTGTTTCCCATTTTAATAGTAAGAATCTATTTTGGAATAGTTGATTGATAAAGAATGTGTGGTTAGAAAATAAGAAAAAAAGTTAGGTTTACGTGTAATATTATTTTATTAAAAAATATGTAGTTGAAAAGAAGAGAGAAAAAAATATATTTAGAAAAAAAAAATGTATATCAAACATTGGCTATGTAAGATAATATAAAGTCGATACAAAAATCAAGAAAATCTCGATGCTGCATAGGCTCAAGAATAACAAGCTAAAGCATAAAAAGAATAACTTTTCATTCACACCACCGACCTCTTAATTTTATACGTTTACTGCCATTGATTCAAATTGTTATTTTTGATGTGCTTCTACCTGTTCTTTTTTTCTCAACCTCAATTTTCATTCGATTTTTGGATCAAAGGGAGGAAGATAACCATAACTCAAAATCGATTTTCATTCTCATTTTTTTTCTCATTGATTCTATTTTGAAACTTGATTTTTTTTTTTTTTTTTTTTTTTTNTGATTCAAATTGTTATTTTTGATGTGCTTCTACCTGTTCTTTTTTTCTCAACCTCAATTTTCATTCGATTTTTGGATCAAATGGAGGAAGATAACCATAACTCAAAATCGATTTTCATTCTCATTTTTCTCTCATGATTCTATTTTGAAACTTGATTTTTTTTTTTTTTTTTTAAAGTTTAAACAACGACATTGAAAATTATAGGGTGTGCAAATTATAATTAGAACAGATTCGACTTTTAGGAATCAAGGGGTGCACATTCTCAAGAAATTCTAGTCAATGGCCATTTATATGGACTAGTAAGCATAAAAAGTTCATAGTATAGAGGGAATTATAATCTTTCAATAATTACTGCTAAGTGTTGAAACTTTAGTCATTCTTTGGCCAATTTTCACTTCGTTGGATCAAACTTCATCCAAATTTGAATATACTCTACAAAAATCGATATTTAAACAAATTAAACAGCAATTAATTCAAATTGACCTAAATATTCGCTTTGATGACCTAGATTGGTGTAGACATTACACCTATCAAATGCCTCCAAATTTGAAGAATTGTTCGTCCCGAACAATACTATCTACTTAACATGATAAACAAATAATAAATAATATAGTTAGATATCTTGTAGTTTTGCCTCGAGTATAGGAATCACTTATGTCACCAAGATTAACCCTTTATTTAATATTAGGATGTGTGTGTATAGTCAATTCAATCTCAATAAACTTCATAGATGGTTATTTCTTGATCCTTAATATTTCCTTACTTCTCTCGTAAGACGAACACCCCCAAAATTGTTCTTTATTTTCTCTCTCAGGGTGCAAATTCTAAAGGTTGAATTCTCTTTACTCATTTATTTCACACTCAAGTTTGGTTGGATTATACCAATGATATTCACTACCTCAATTTTTGTTGATTCTCTTTAGATTTGAGTATGTAAACCTCCGAGCTTCACCTAAATAATTACCCTCATTAAAGGTCTAAATCCAAAAGTAACTATCCAATGTTAAACTGGGCAGAATACTTATAGTAATTTTTCCATTACTTCTACAAACTTTGGTATGTTTTTATTTTTATTGCGTCACTTCTTCTGTTTTTGGGATCTTTTCGTTAATTCTTGAGGACATTTACACTCTACATTGTATAAAGCCTACATTTTGGTAGATTATCGGGTTAATACCCTAAATAGTCATTACACCTTTGTCAAGTTAATACCCTAAATAGTCACCGAACTTTGCCAAAAGTTCTCAAAACGTCACCGAATTTCAAAACTTCCCTAAATAGCCACTGAACTTTGTAAAAAGTTCATAGGGGTCACTGAATTTTAAAACTTTCCTAAATAGTCACCGAATTTTGTCAAAACTTCTCTAGAGAGTCACTCAACTTTACAAAAAGTTCCTAAGTGGTTACTAACAATTGATGTATGTGGTCTCAATTTGCAAAGTTTAGTGACCTCTTGAGAAGTTTTGATAAAGTTCAGTGACTATTTAGGGAAATTTTAAAGTTCAATGACTATTTAGGGAAGTTTTGAATTTCAGTGACCTCTTGGAAACTTTTGGCAAAGTTCGTGACTATTTAACGTATTAACTCTAGATTTTATCTCCTAAAAATTGTTTATAAATAAGGTCAGATTACTCGAAACTAATTCACACAACAATATATACATTTTTTTCCACGTGCCTTTATTAGTGCAAAGCCTTTACTTTTTTGGGATAATTAATTGGGATCAAAACACCTAGTGTGTGGGCATTCTCTAGGTTCCACTTGCAGCCAAAACATTCCAGACAATATATTCAAGCACGAAATCAACACATCTCTTGGTAGCTTTTAACAGTGGTTCAACTACCCAAACTATCATTTCAACCATTTAGGAATTGAAGTATATGATTTTGGTTTAGAACAACCTAAATTCAAGCTTTTTCAACATATTCTATCGATGCAACCACTTCAAAATTATAAGGTAATTAAACATATTAGATCTAGCAAGAATAAGTTTAAAAACAATCCTAGTTTCATAACCTATTTGTAATTCATAAATTGTTTGTTATTCTAGTCATATCAACATAATCCAACAAGGCTACCCAACTCAAACAATAAAGAAATGAAATATTTTTATTTTCGAAATTTTCATTTTTCTTTTTGTATTTTTCATTTATGTAAAGCGGTAAATAGGCAAACACACATAATATCGATTACTTTTAAAAGTGAGCACCACCACAAATTTAAACTATACATTGCCCTCGATGTATACTGTCATAAAGTACAAGTCAAACAAATAAATATCGAGAGAGGGATTTAGAGACTTGCCAAGAGGTGTGTTGGATGGCAGAGGCAAGATTTGAATTACTCCATTCCATTTAGTATTTGCCTTTTCAATGTTGGTATACCTTCAATTTGAGATGAAAACCATGATATTATGGCACACAAGAGTACAAATCTAATGTATACCATGAAGGACAATTGACACCTCAATAGGTAGAATGTGCATGAAAGGATGAAACTAAGGGCCCGTTTGATAGCTCTTTATTTTTTATGGAAGATGGAAATTGAAATCCATTTCCACCTTTTTGCATGTTTTATTGGCTAAATTTTCCATGGAATTAATTTTTCACATTTTCTTGATTTTCTATATTTTCTTGGTTTTTGAGGAAAAGCTTTTCCCATGGGTTTGGTGGGAAAAGCTTTTCTAGACAATTTTTTTTTTAATTTTTTTTTTTTGGTAATAGAAACAAATTCTATTCCCAATTGTAATAAATTTTAACCATTTAATGGACAATTTTCATGGAAAATAAAGTCAAACGAACATTAAAAGATTCAAAATTTCAAAAAAATTCAGGTGAAAATTATACCAATCAAAAATAATAATCGACAATTTTTAGTAAAATAAGTTCTAGACAATTCAATTACATGTAATTCATTTTCTTTCCACTCAAATTCCATTTTTACAATCAAACGGACCATAATATAAGAGTCAAGATATAGTATGGAAGCAAAAATGTGGTGTATAGACAACCAAATTCTTTTACACCTCTGGTGCTTTGAAAAACGTGTTAACTGCTTCTTTTATTATTATTTTTTTCTTTCTAAATCTACTATTGATATGATGACCCTTTTATTACAAACTTTAAACATGTCTATATCTAAATACAAACCTAAAAAACTACATGCAATGGAAATACTTAAAGCATAATAAATAAAATGGTAAGAAATTTGGTTGTCTCCCAATAAACATTTAATTTAAAATCTTTAGCTAGACTTTCTTGAAGAGTAATTATAGTGGTTCAAAGCGGACTTCACGGGCAAAGCATTGAACGTAATGTTCAACATTTTCAATCCCCTTCTCGATTTTCCAATTTTGAAGAGTTCATTTTTCATCCTTGAGGTTTCCAATTATTACACCTATTCCTTTTATATGTGGGAATTTTTCATGATTTTTTTTTTTTTTTACTTCTTCCTCTTTAACCTTTTAACTTTCCCCATCATGGGATGATTTCTTGACAGTGATATGAACTTGGTATTTCTCTTGCTCATCATCCATCCTTAAGGTTAGCTCACCCGTTTCAAAGTCAATATCAATCCGGCTAGTGGATAAAAATGATCAACCAAAGATAAGTGATTCTTTCCAATATTCTTCTATGTGTAAGATAACAAAGTCCGCTGAAAATAAGAATATGCTCACTGTAATGATTTCTCAACTACTCCTCGAGGGTGTTTGATTGATCAATCAGCCATTTGAAGGGATATTGTAGTTTTCTTTAGCTCTTTCATACTAGATTTATACTTAATCCAGAATCATATAAAACATTAAAAATTGAACCCCACTCCGCATAATAATTACTTGAATCGTTTTTCGCTCCGACCCTTTTTAAAGCCTTTGAGAAAAAAGGATAGGAAGTATGTATACTCGAACTGGAGTTAGTGTTTTCACACGCGAATCCTCATTTGTTTCATTATCCAAAACAATTATTTCCATTACCCATTGTTTGAGATTTGTATCAGTGTCACTTAGCGGGTCCCTATCTATCTTTTTGAGAGTCCTCTAACTATTTGTCCCATATGATTTTCTAAATTTTTTTATTGCAGCCCCTTACATCTGAAATTTTTTTTTTAGTCTTTCGCATGAATTGAGCTTAAACTTCCGCCATTTTGTTCAGTGCTTCTTTTGATAATGGTTTTTTTCTAGCTAATGGAAAACTGGTGGTGCATTATGATGTGAAGCATTTTGAGAAGATTCTGCATTACTCCAAGAGAAGTTTAGATGATTTCTCCACCCCCGAATTGTATGTGTTGGAATGGGGATTATTCTTTTATCTCTGGTAGTTCTGCATATAATTCACACCATCAACTAATTTAACAAAAGTAATTCTTACTTTACAATCCCCACTTTCATGATTTGCCCGACAATAATTACATTTTGGTCCAAGTGTTAGAAATTCATTCAGTAAAGGATTAACTATAGTGATTTCCACTTTCTTACTCAAGATTGCTAGTTGAGCTCATATTGTTGCAGTACTTTTGGTGATTGACACATTACAAGTAGAATCAACGTTAGCTCTACTGGTCTGATTCAATCCTGTGTAAAAACATCGAACTTGTATCCATTTCTATAATCCATACCATGGACACTGTTTGAGAAATCCCTTGTATCTCTCTGATGCCTCATAATAGCATTTTGAATCAAGTTGAGAGAATATTGTTATTTCATCTCTCAACCAGGAAATCCTTTTTGGTGGAAAGTAATTGTTCAAAAACTTCTAGTTTAGACTGTTCCAAGTAGTGGTACTGAGAGGTGGGAATGTATTCAACAATTCCCTAATTGGATCTCTCAAAGTGTATGGAAAGAGCCTAAGCCGAAGTGTATCACTGGAAACCCCCCAAATGTTTAATAATTACACAGATGTTCAAAAACCTTGAGATGTGAGTATTTGGATTTTCATTGGATCCCCAAAAGAACTGTAATGCATTGTAACATATTTTTCAATTTCATCCTCAAATGAAATTTGGTTTGCCCTAGTGTTGGATCGGTTTTCTACCACTGGTAAAATAATATATATTTTTCCATCGGTCTTTCATTCTCATTATCCACAACGACAATCAGAGTATTGCATTTTCATTCGTCCCAACGGCCTTTTGATTTTGTACATTTTTTGCCATTGATTCTAATTGCTGTTTTTATATGCTTCAGTCTGTTCTGTTCTTTTCTTCTCAACCTCGATTTTCGTTCCATTTTTGGATCAAATGGAGGAAGATCATCGTGTCATAAAATTTGCACATAAGATTCTGAAAAAGAAGAAAATAGAACGTTGTAATTTTTTTTATATTATTAGTTTAACAACTAATAAAGTAATAAATAGTTAGATTAAAGCTAAACTAACTAAATATTATAGTTTTCGATAACTACAACAAAACTTGATGAAAACCCTCAACTGTACGATTTCGTAGATAGTAATATAATGATAAATAGAATATGTCCAATGAAGACTATGTATTTAATCAAATATTAATTAATGCTAACTCTAATTTTATAGTCAAGCTTGCATAACTATTTGGACTAAGTATTCTAATTAGAAAATTACGAAAGCTTTTGTAAAATTAAGTTGAATATGTACCAAGACTTCGAATTTCTCTTATTAATATGATTTAATGCAAATCAATATCATGACAATAAATAATCATTCTTATTGATAAATGTTTCTAAATTATTTAATAATCTCTCTCGAGTAGAATTAAATATATTTTCTCCTATTACATTTTTATATCTCTATAAAAGATACGAATATGAAAGCAAGTATTGAAATCCTAAAAAATCTATTGAAATCATACAAAGTACAGAATTATATCTGTATCTTTTATAGGACCTTACAACAATTGTTATAACATGCTAAATTTCTATTCCTTCTCTTGAATGACAAATATAAATCTAAGAATTAGTAGTCAATTAATTGAAAAGCATTAAATTCTATAACTATTATCCAAGAATAAACTTATATTGGACGTCAAAAATGTTGGAAAATATGGGTTATGAATTGCCCATGTGTGGTGATCCGGTCCACAAGTTATTAAAAGGGTTGGAGAGAGTGGTTTGAACTTGAAATTCAAACCTACAACTCCTTATAAATGCCCTTAACTCTCATAGAATCTCCAATGGTTTTTGCACAGAAAAAAGAGAGAAATTATGGCAAGAAGTGTGTGAAATTCGTATGGAAAATCACATGTAAAATGAAAAGCACCTAGAACCTCATTTTTGGCATAGAAACTCACAAAAATAGGCACTTATGTTGTGAATTATAATCCACTTCCATCTTGATCGAGATTGAGACCATTGGAGTGCTAGAAAAATGCAACATTTGAGGTTTGAAAGCAAGGTAATTCAACTACACAAAAAGATCTTGAAATTCATCAATTCAAGTTCTCGGAATCTCGTGTTTATGAATGTTACGAATTCCTACATTGGTATTAAAGCCATATATAAATGTATTTCAATAAGTTTTCCAATCATATAAAAACTTATATTTTGGATTTAAGATGAAAAAGTTATTGAGTTTTTGAAAGTTGGATAAAAATCTGATTTTTTGTATGCAAATTGGTAAAGAAGTATGACCTCTCGAAGTTTGATAAAAAGAAATCTGAAAATTTTGCATGAATTTTTTTGTCATTTCCACTTTCGAACAAATCTGTTGTTGTTTCAAATGATAGCCCAAGAATAACTAATCAAGATGTGGTGAATTAGTTTTAAAACTTTTTCGAAAAATTAATCTAAATTCAACCAAGTAAAGACCAAATATATTAATTCAAATAGTAAATACAAATATAAAAGCGATAAGTAAAAGGGAGAGATGATGCAAATGATATAATTATGGAGATTCGATCCAAAGCAATGATCTACGTCCTCCATTATCAAGCTCTTCGGTACAAGCAAGACATTTTCACTATGTTGATAGACTTATGGTGCAATCCAACCATTTACAATGCTTCTGGTGACTTACAAACAAGGAGCACTGATTCTTATACAATGTTGAGCTTTACAGGACCTCAACACGACCCACACTATTGAGTTTTACGAGACTTAATATGATCCACACAGTGACTTACA